>MJUU01073881.1:60235-71661 GCA_002080025.1 Modiolus philippinarum
ATATACAATATAACAACTTTAGTTGTTCAGACTAAGAACTAAACAGGAAGTTCTTTAATTTGCACTTAAAAGAATGAATATTAGGTGCACCACGATTAGATTTTGGTAGATCATAGCACAAGGACGGTCCTGAATACAGGAATGATTTTTTTAAAATAATTCTAAATTGGGTTTTTGGAGAAAAAGATTTTCTTGCATAACACTTCAATGTGCATGTTGTTATATGGATTGTTTTCTAAGATATACTTGCATTTATCAACTAGATAGTTTGGTGCATCATTTTTATCTGCACTGAAGAGACATTGGTTGTCGAAATGCGCATATGCAGAAAGTAAATTCACAGTAACTTCGGTATTTAGTTATTTGTTACCACTGGGTCGATGCCACTGCTGGTGGACTGTTAGTCCCCGAGGGTTTTCACCAGCCCAGTAGTCAGTATTTCGGTGCTGACCCGAAAGCCGATTATTTTTGGAACCTTACAATATCTAAATTTTGTTGAAAACTAAGGAGTATCTCCCTCATGCATAGCTCTGTTCTTAGCTAATTTTGGCTTTACATTTAGATCATATTGGTTATTTGTTCTCTATCAGTTTTTAAATATCTTTGAGTATATGGTCTTCCAAACGTTTA
Source organism: Modiolus philippinarum (assembly GCA_002080025.1). Taxonomy (NCBI): domain Eukaryota; kingdom Metazoa; phylum Mollusca; class Bivalvia; order Mytilida; family Modiolidae; genus Modiolus; species Modiolus philippinarum. The sequence continues at coordinate 60,866 of MJUU01073881.1, forward strand.
GATTTTATCTGCACTGAAGAGACATGGGTTGTCGGAATGCGCATATGCAGAAAGTAAATTCACAGTAACCTCGGTATTTAGTTATTTTTATACATTTGTATGCTAGTATGCATTTCTGATAATTTATTCTTTGGTCAACAGTCAGCCATCCAAGCTGAATAAAGAGGGGCTTTGAAGAGGCAACGCGGTCTATTTCTAGTATTACTCTAGCAGTTCTTCTCTTCAATTTAAAAATTCTATTTAATTCCTCGTTATTGAAGCCACTCCAAGTTATGCAACAGTAATCTATTAGAATATATCCATTGTAGTAAAGTTTCCTTGCATCAAGATTAAAAGAATTTTTTAATTTTTAAAAGAAGATAAAGTTTAGATGAAATTTTTGCACATAAGGAGTGCGCATATGCAGAAAATAAATTCACAGTAACTTCGGAATTTAGTTATTTGATGGGACAACGTCAAAGAAGGTCAATAAGGAGGTTCCTCCTTGAAACACGTGTGCAGCATAACAAAATTTACTGTATATTATGCAACTTCGGTATTTTTGTATTTTGACGCCCAATTTTTTTTCACAAGTAGAAATCTGTATTGTTTCATTATCAACAGTAAGAACACTTTCATTATAATAAGGCTTAACTTTTTGATTTGTTCAATGACCATGTATTTACTTTTACTTGTGTTAATGAACATATTATTGTCACTACACCATTCTTCAAAACAATGCAGATCCTCTTGTACGATTGTAAGGTATGAAAGCGTTTTCCTGATAAATGCAAAGTTGAGTCATCAGCATACAAATCAAAAATATATTTTTTTTGTATATAAAGGAAGGTCATTAATTTATAAAATAAACAATACAGGGCCTAGTATGGAGCCTTGAGGTACACCAAATTTGACAGAAATTTTGTTCGAATAGAATTGCATATGAGTACTTGTAGAGTTCTGTCCATGGAGATAAGATGTAAAAAATAAAGCAGGCACATCACTGAAACCATTTATCATCATTTTTTACATAACATATAATGAAAAGGCCTTTTTAAAATCAATTAGTACAGACAGATTGATATTACCATTATTCATATCAAGTAACCATTTATATACAATGTAAATGAGTGCAATCTGACAAGAATGATTTTGCCTAAAAACAGATTGCGACTTGTTTAAATATCATATTTGGATAAATAGTGGTATAAGTGTTTAGAAACATGTCTTTCTAAAAGCTTAGCCTGAACTAGAATGACTGAAATATGTCAGTAATTTTTAGCCTAATTTTTCTCACCTGATTTAAATATCGGGTTTATTTAAGCATTTTTGAGAACAGTTGGGAATATACCAGTGTATATTGATCTATTTAAAATATGTGTTAGAGAAGATAAATGTATGATGCACTCAATTTTAAAATTCTTGGACCAATATTATCAGGACCAGTAGATTATTGACATTTAGCTTCATTAATTCACCAAAAGTTCATTTATTGCGACTGGGGTTATTGATACCTTGCTTTGTACTTATTGGAGAATTTGTTTTCAATATACTGTTTTAGTTTAAAGTGTTCATTATTGATAGTACATTTTTTTTCTCTAAGATTTTCAACAACCGATGTAAAAAAAATTATTAGAAGTGTCACAGACTTCTTTCATATTTGTTGATTTATTCCCATTTTCTGTTACAAGTTCATATGGGTTTTCTTGAAAAGATGGGTTCAGACTGTGAATACTTTTCCAAAAATCTTAAGATGCTTTTGAATTCTTAATCATGTCTTAATTCTTCTTAGATTTATCAATGATATATTTGTTTTCTATTACGGCAATATTTATATTCAGGTCACATGCCTAGTTTATGAAATTTCTCTCTGATATGTCTTGAGTGTTTAAATTCATCGTTATACCATTCAGGCTGTTTATCCCTTTAAGTAACAATAGGGGCATATTTATTTAGTATTTTACTGAAAATTTCATACCACTTTTTCATAAAAAGATTTGGGTCATTTTCAAGTTCGATTTCATGTATTGCGGCATTTGCCAAGTCTGATCGAAAATCATCATCTTCACAAAATTTCTTAGAATTCCTATAATGTATCGTGGTATGTGCAGTTTTTTTTTATTTGGTATGTTTTCATTTCTTGTGACACAAACAGGAAAATGATCACTGATTGAAGATTTTGAAACCTGAGACTCATTAATCAAATGAGGATTTGTAACATAAATGTGGTTAATTAAGCTATTTGAATTAAATATAAATCAAGGTTCTTAGATCAATTGATGAAGATTATACTTCTGTATGGGACTTTTCCATTTTAAAGGTATTTTACTAGGCACTGATAAGTCTATATTAAAATCACCTAGTATAGCAACATCTTGGTTGTAATTAATAGCTTGTGATATTTCTTTTTTCAAAGTTATTAATTCAACTGCTTAATGGACTAGGTGGCCTAAAAGCTAAAAAGCAACCAAGGTTTTATTATTAGGTTTTGATTACAAACCACATGGTTACAATTTCATTCATTTCAAATTCAAACTTCCTTTCAAAGTCCAACTTAGCAGAAAAACAGACCGCTAAGCCACCGCCTCCACATAAACCCTTTCATTTCTTTCTAATACATAGTCATTAACTTTCACCAAATTATTAGGGGTGTTTCACAACAAAACAAAATGTCTGGGGCTTTTTCAGAATTTAGCAGATAACTTCTTATTTCATCTAGTTTATGTTAAAGTCGATTAACATTGTGTGAACATATTTATATGCCTGTCTTTGAAAAGAAACCATATAGATCATTATTATTAATATTTTGTAGTAAGTTAATATCTTTAACATAAATATAAGCAGGATGTAATTAATACAGTGAATACAACTACACAAATTTGTTTTTTATCAACTTAAATTATCATCAAATTACAAGAACATGGAAACAGCAAACACCTACTTAAATTATCATCAGTATGTTTTATACATAATTGATTAATATTAGCCAAAGCAGCAGGACAGTCCTGTTTGTTTGTTTTTCGTTTTAAGATAATTTTCTGGTCAGAATAAGCTTGACCAAATGGAAAATCAGGATTATTGATTTAATGTCATCACCTTTTATGTCAAGATAATTAGAAACATCTTCAATACAATATTGAGTGAAATTACTATTTAATTTTTGGATATTAGTATCATATGAAGGAATACATTTATATGTTATAATCTTGACTAAGATCTTTTCAAATATCATATCTAGAATTGGTTTGTGGTGTTACCGATATATTTTTGGCAACCTGATCTTTGCCATTTCCCTAATGATACATAGTTTTTGAACTTGTGCCCTTACAAGTGAAAACAATGAATTTTTGTCATACCGACACTTTCCTTTGTTATTTCCCCTCTCTCCACAGTTAAAACAGTTATCATCATGTCTATTTTTAGAAGATTCCTTTATGACAGGTACAAAGTTTAGTACATTTTTTAAAGTTTCGATGATCCTTTATCAGACAGGTGAATTCCATCGTACCAGTAAACAACTCTTCTGTTACTTTGATAGTCCTTACTTGTTTCTATTCTTGTGACTTTAGGTCAGACTCCGCTAAGTATTTTCCATAGACGGACATTATATTATTGTGAATTTTCTGAATTATGCGAATATCACTTTATGCGGGGATATGATTTTCTCGATTCGGCACGTCTGTCAAGTAACATATTCAAAAGATGACCTAACTTTAAAGTCAAATAAGAAATTTCTATTGCCTAACCAACCTGGGGTATATAAATTACCAATTTTGCCTGTCAGATCTTTAGGCATGTATGTCATCATTGATGAGGCTTTAGTACTTTTCTCATTCAAGAAGGATGCTGAATTAAAATGCTGGCCAATCCGGAAGTATTTCATGATCACCTGAGCGTTTTAGAACTCAGATATTGTGAATATTGACAGCTATAGCCAAAGTGAAAGTAGCATGACTTTGTTCATATAAGTACTACTTTTGACTATGTTTAAAAATGGATAACAGGAAACACCTACAATGGCTGAAAATTATAATTACATGCAACAATTTGCAAGGGAACTACACAAGAAAAACACGGATAAGACAAAAGACAAACGTAGACAACGATAGGAACTCGGGACAGCCGGACGTGGTACTGGCACTAGCAAAAGCCAGCAGTAGGGTTAAACCGGTTTATGGGTACCCAAACCTCCTCTTTATCAGTCCCGTTTCCCTATAGTATAAAAACATACGAATAAAACCCTATACAGATAGATTACTAACTCCATGACCAGCAGCAGATTGGTCATTTAGTAGAGTCTAACCTTAATAGGTCATTTAATGTTTTATAAGTTCAATTATTGGTCTTTATCATGTAACTTAATCAATATCCAAAAAGAAAACTCAAAATAAAGTTGCTTTCTGTCCCTTGAAAAAAATTATTCCTTATTTCTAATGTCTGGTACTTAAGTGTTTTCAGCACTTTGAAAAATTCAAGGTGCTGATAATGGATAGAGCTTTAATGACGGTTTAACATATATCTGACTATCTTTGTGGTACTGTATAGCAGAGTGTTGCACTATGCTACCATTAAATTGCTTCTTACAAAGAAAGCAGTTATACAAACGGTGAAAATTTGGTCATTTTAAGCCCCCCACCCCCATTTGCAGCATGTGCTTTTGATGTCAGTTTCTGTCCATACAATTCACTCAAATTACATATAACTGACACCAAAGGATCATCAAGTGCAAAATAAAAGTAAAACAAACTCCAGAAAGTGTATAGAGATTGTTCATATTACTCATATCATTATTAATTATTATCAAACAAAATAAAAATAAGTGTAAAATAAATTCAAATTCAGTTTTCACTTATCATAAGGCCGGTATGAAAGTGTGCCCTAAATTTTTAAAACTGCATGCAGCTGCTAAATTTATCCTGTTTTAGATCACTAGTTTAATTTGTTATGCAAATCAAGCCATCATTGTTGTGAAAAATATGAGCAACTATAATTAAAATTGCAATTTATTGTAAAAATTTGTTTTGAAATTACTGAAAATCTCATATTTTGACATGACGCACCATAAAATGACACTCAGAATAAGCTTTGCAGCTTTTCAACTCTCAGATTTTGCACAATAGGTTCCTTCAGTATGTATATTAAAATATGAATGAAATTCAAGTTGAAAAAATATATGATGTTGAGAAAAAGTGGGATTGTATATGAGGCTGTATCGTTAGAGCTTGTGAAAAATGTCGTAATCTAAGAAAACATTAATTTAAACATTTTCAAGCATTTTCTGGACAAATTCATAACTTTTCATGCATATGTGACTTGCATTCAATCTATTTTAACTCATTTAGTGCATCTACATCCTTTAACCTTTGTGAATGTGTGATAGGGGCTTGAAATACGGGAAATTCTTAAAACTTTGTGAACTATTACATAATATCTGTACAGGTTTTTAATTTGATACCCGTTGATCTTAGTAGCAAAATTTACCTTTATTTCCTGTAACCGAGAAATAGTTTACCAATTGAAACATAAAAAGTCACCGTTGCAATTGTCACTTCAGAAGTTTAACGGTCGTCACCACGATTTGACATACCATTACAATGTTTCTGTTTCACAAATGGGAACAGATATCTTTGGGAAGATCTAGAGTTTCTTACCGGACTGACTAACACAGACTGTGACAAAATCGGACTTTTCACCGGCAGTGTGACGGGTGCCAAGCGTGGAGCAGATCATGCTTACCTTTCCGGAGCACCTGATGATACCTCAGTTCTTATTGGGGTTCACACTGCTTTAGTTTTGTGGCGTTTTTGTTCATTTTTGTTTGTTTGTTATGTCTTTGTCATATTGTCTCAATTCATGTTGCTGTGAATTGCCGTGATTTTGGAGTTATGATTTTAGAATTTCCCCTTTCCTCGTTCTTGCTTCTGTATTCGTTTGAGGATGTATTACTGACAAAAAAAATTTTCCCCACAATCTTATGCTTAAGGTCAGACTCCACTAAATATTTTCCATAGGCGGTCATTATAACGTTTTGTGAATTTTCTTAATAAACCGAAGTTTACTTTATGCGGAGATATGATTTTCTCAAAGCGGCACGTCTTCCAAGTAACATATTCAAGAGATGACTCAACTTTAAAGTCAAATTAGAAATTTCTTTTGCCTAACCAAAAATGACCAAGTTTGAATGTCAGATCCTTGGGCATGCATGTCATCATTGATGAGGCTTCAGTATTTTTCTCATGCAAGGAAGGATGCTGAATCAAAATGCTGGTAAATCCGGAAGTATTTCATGATCACCAGAGCGTTTTAGAACTCAGATATTGTCAATATTGACAGTTATAGCCAAAGTGAAAGTAGCATGGCTTTGTTTATATAAGTACTACTTTTGGCTATGCCAGCAGCTGATTGGTCGTTTAGTAGAGTCTAACCTTAATAGTGGTCACACATATATATTTTATAGTTTTATTTATATCACGTACATTTGAGTCAATACTCGGCATGGTTTCAGATTTGAAGATCTTTATATGTGGCGATCTTTTGTTAATTTATTGTATGATGTTACACAAATCCTCCTCCACTGCTTCAAAATCCCTGTTTTGATTAGCATCATTTCCCACTCATTGTATAATGATGTTTGAAGAGTCCTCAACATTTACTGTTTCAATTTTACGTTGTAATATATTGAAATTTGCCCATCTGTTTGTTTATACGGACACATTACCTTTCAAACTTTTCACGTTTATCATCTGCAAAATGGAACTTCCTATGATTAAGGTTTTTGCCTTTGGTTTATTATGGTATGAATTGTCACCAGGAACTGTTGTTTTCTTTAGAGATGATTTTTCATTAATACAAGTATCTGTCTGTATTACACACTTTAATTTTTGGCTTGTACGTCTTGTAGCAAATAGGGGTAATAACAAAATTACCGAACAGAGTTGTCAAGAGCCGAAGTTCATGAAAAAAAAAGACAATCAGGTAGAAACCACCGGAAAAATGTCGACCGTAATGGTCCTGATTTGGTACAGGCGTTTAGAAAGAAGTGGTGGGTTAAACCGGTTTAATGCCATGCCAAACCTCCCCTTTCAATGCGGTAGTGTCCGGTAGCATCTCGACAGCAATTGATAATTGTTTTACACAAGTTTCTGTTTGCCTGCTGACCAGTTTGTGTCTTTCAAGTGTCAAATTTGTCTGGACTGAAATGTCTTTCATAGAGGTAAAACACTGTGTCCCCGAATCCTTCATTTGAATTTTACTATTTATTTTATCTAGGGGCGCCATCACCATTTTCCTTAGATTGTCTATTTATTGCCTTTATTCTGGTGGTCATACAGGAGTTCACGTAATAACTTTTTCACATGGAGAAATTGCTCTTTTAGAGCAGTTTGTGAAAAGGATTTTAATTCAGAAAGCATGAATTCACTAGATAGATCTTGTATCTGTTTTTGTCCAGTCTGGGAATTTAAGTCATTATTAGCCTCACTTTTTGTGTCACCATTTTGTAAAATCTTTTCTTCAGTTTGAACGTGTTAATATCAATTCTCATATTGAAGATTTCTTGATTCATATTCTTATGTACAAGTTTTCAGTAATTCTGTCGAAAAAGGTGTTTATCCACATTTCGCAGCCCTTACCCTGCACATGAAATGTACTGGTTGCATAATGGATATGAAGTACTATTTTTTGCCGATTTATTTAAGTGTTAGAAATAAGTCCATTTTTTGAGCGGTGTTCAAATAAAGAGTTATCATAACTTTCAAAAAGAATTTCAGCAAATGTCTTGGAAATTGATTCACTACGAAATGTTAAAAGATAAGAACATGATCTATCAATGTAATTATTAAAGTCATAGTACTCACAAATTTTTGTATAGGTATTGTCAATTTCGTCACTTAAAAATCCTGTAAAATCTCCAATAAAAGATGATATTTTTCTAAAAAATGATGATGTTGATCCATAATGCATTATTTTATGTATATATATTTTCCAAATAGACTTATATCCTTTAATTCACCGTTAATTGTGCACCATGTTATCAGAATCTTGTTAGGAGCTCATAAGAACATATCTTATCACTTCAACAGTCAGGGCATTCAGCACCGAAGAACTGACTACTTGGTGAGTGAATATACTCAGGAACTAACAGTCCATCAGCAGATGCATTAGCAAAGTTGTAATAAATAACAAAATACCAAATTTACTGTAAATTAAGATTCTGCACATGGTCATTTCGACATCTTGTATCTCATTAGTGCAGATCAAATCAAAATATTTTATCACTTATAATTATCACTTTTCATTATATCTTATTTTTATGTGAAAGAGTCCCCCTTAAAAGTGTGTTGACTAAATTAGAATTATTTAATGTGAAGTACAAATTGTAATAAGAAAAACAGAATATTTCTGTATGAACATTAAAACTTTTGCAGCTATTTTTGCATTTAAATAATACAAAGTATGTTATTTTGGGCTTTATCGGTTTTTCCCATAAGGTCCAGTTAAAAACTGAGCTCAAAACTGTTTGCCACTTAGGACGAAGTGTAAACTTGACGGACGAATCTTGAGACGACGTTTTATCTAATTTGTGTTGTTACTGCATAAGAGAAAATCTTATAATGTTTTCCTATATAGTCCAAATTAAAACTATATTCCCCACGAGGTGGCAATTTTGGATGTGATGCAGACTTACCGGACACAATTAGCAAAGGGGCAAACTAAAGATAATTGTGGACAAGGCTGCTTCCAATTAGCCCATAATTAAATCTTAGAAAATGTTTTCGCATAGGATCGAATGTTAAACAAAGTTTCCTGCTGGCAGCCATCTTGGATGAGGTCACACAATTTTAGCGTGTTCAATTCAGTGTAGTCCTGGATTTGCTGAACATTTTTGCAGTTCCAACTTGACCTCTTTCTGAAACTGTTTTTGAAATACAAGACAAAATAGATAAATAATTAAATACCGAAGCTATTGTGAATTTATTTTCTGCATATGCGCATTTCGACAACTTATGTCTCTTCAGTGCAGATAAAATCCAAACGTTTGGAAAAATCACGAACAAGTGACAAATTAAATCCTATAGAAGTATTCAGATTTCAATATTACCTTGTTGATAGAATTTTATATAACATTGGCATTTCAAACTTAAGCTCTAGCTGTTATAGTTTATTAAAAAAAAATAAAAGAAAGAAAAAAAAAAGCATAAAAATTTTGACAATTGTACGGAAAAAGACAATAACTCTATTATTGGTTATCAGTTGTTCGTCAAATTGCAGAATGTGTAGATCTTTCCATGCTGATTATTTTACTTCATAAAGATTTTTGATATCTGCAACGATTATGGAGTTTTTAGCTCACCTGGCTATGCCAGGGTGAGCTTTTGCCACCACTTGGCGTCCGTCGTCCGTCCGTCCGTCCGTCGTAAACTTTTTTTCAAAACTCTTCTCCTCTGAAACCACTGGGCCAATTTAATCCAAACTTGGCCTGGGTCATCACCAGGGTATGTAGTTTAAAAAATGTGTTCGGTTATTCGAGGACCAAACAACATGACTGCTGTTACTAAAAATAGAACATATGGGTAAATTGATGTTTTTTGCAAATAACTCAAAAACCGTTGTAGATATCAAAAATCTGACATGGGGTAAAATTGTTCAGAATGAAGAGATCTATCTGCCCTGCAATTTTGAAGAAAATCGGAAACCCATCTCAGAGTTACAGCCCTTTTTCCGTAAAATGTTCAAAATTTATGCATTTTTTATTTTTTATTTGAAAAACTGTAACAGATAGAGGTTAAGTGTAAATTGCAAAAATGTTCAGCATATCAAGATCTACATACTCGGAAATTTTTAAGAAATTCCAAGTGCCTGTGTTGTAGTTATTGACTCTTTTTCACAAAAAAAAAATAAATAAAAATTTCAATGCCATATGGTTATGAGTTATTTCCCTTTAAATTCTGTGTTCAAATCTTCTTTGATTTACTTTTCTCTTTTAAGTTTAAGAGAAATTCCCTGTTATCACTTTATTAAAAATAATGATTTGTTACATGATCAAGAGCAAAAAAGTGTTTTTTATTCAAACTTTTACATTTTTTGCAAAAATACTTTCATAAACTATACTTATTTCACAAATTAATAATAACTGCATATAGTTGTATATTGTATAAAGATGTAAAGCTTGCTTGTCCACCATGCAAATGTCTCTCCCAGATAAATATTGAAATAGCATCTGAGCTTATATGCCTGCATAACTTTGAAACTGACCTGTATGGCTATTCCATGGTGATCTTCTTGCCATCACTGTGTCAGTTGTCCGTCCGTCGTAAACTTTTCATTTAAACATCTTCTTCTCTTCTCTGAAACAGCTCGTCGTAAGCTTTTCATTTAGACATCTTCTTCTCTTCTCTGAAACAGCTTGGGCCAACTGGAACCAAACTTGGGCACAATGGTCCTTAGGTGGCCCCTTTTAAAAAAAATGTCTGGCAAGTCCGTATCATATCCAAGAAGGCTGCCAGCAGGGAACGTGGTTTAACATTGGACCCTATGGGAAAGCATTCAATGATCTTCTCTTAAACCACTGCGCCAATTGGAACCAAATTTGGTCACAATAGTCTTCCAGTGGTCCCCTTTAAAAATTGTGTTCGGCAAGTCTGCACGTCATCCAAGATGGCCGCCAGCGGGGAACTTTGTCCAAAATTGGACAATATTGCAAAAATCTTCTCCTCTGAAAATACTGGGCCAATTGGAACCAAACTTAGTCACAATGGTCCTTACGTGGCCCCTTTTAAAAAATGTGTTCAGCAAGTCCACATCATATCCTAGATGGC
>MJUU01073881.1:72386-125326 GCA_002080025.1 Modiolus philippinarum
AAAAAAGGCAATATGCAAGGCATATTCTGTGAAAGTTTCATCGAATTTCACCAAGTGATCTAGGTGGTATTGTCGCCGCAAATTGTTTTGTCGGCAGGGCTATGGTCGTCAAATAAGAGATCATTATTCTATGTTTATTTGATTTTCCTTTTATGTATTATGGCTAAATAAGAAAAAATAAACTTTTCTTTCAGCCACTTACAGTCACGCAGTCAGTGATGTGCAAATATCAGACTTTACACATTTTTACTAAAAAATAAAAATGAACAGATTGGAAATATGTGAACAAGAAAAAGGGTTACCGGCAATACTGCCTCTAGACACGAATGAAAATTCTTACGGCACTTCTTCGCACAATCATCCGTAGAGTAATCGTATCGTCATAGTCGAGATTTATATCCGACTTTTTGTGTTAAACAATTAAACGGGCACTTGTTGATCTTTGTTCCAAAATTCGATAACTGTGTTTTGCTTTTTATTGAAACAAAAAATATCGTAACCTTTTTCCTAACCACTGAAGATGAGACATACATATATTAGACTAAACACATGTCGACATTTTATTTAACATGTAGAAAAATGATCCAATGTTTTCTAGAGGAAACTGCTGTAATGCATACTTTCATTTGCCGTTTTAAATTTCCCAATACGGGAGGAGATAAAAATTAGACATTTTAAGCTAAATTACCCCTACACACAAAATAAAGGGGTGTTAACGCAAATTCCTTAATTTATACATAATTCCAATTTATTTGCCATTTACGCACCTATTAATGTTTATGACCTTCAACAGTTGGTCTAGTAGAGTTTGTATCACATTTCGACAATTTCTTTTAACATTCTGATTTTTAATTTTTATGTCTTATTTTCGACTTTTAAAGTGCCATTCTGAAAAAGAGGCGTAATGTGCCTACGGCACGCCGTTTTTATATTTATTCCACTTTCAAGATATCTTGTTAAGTGTAATAAGATATCTTATAAACTAAATGAGATATTTCATAAACTAATTTAGATATCTTAATTATTAAATAAGATGTCTGATATATTAAAAGATATCTTATTAAACTGTTATAAAAGGTATCTTATTAAATATATAAGATATCCCATTTAATAATTAAGATATCTTATTTAGTTAAAAAGATATCCTATTAACTAAATAAGATATCTTATTAACTTATTTAGATATCTTTTATAGATTTTCTTATAAAGATATCTTAAAAACTAATAGAGATGTCTTATAAATTAAATAAGATATCTGATATATTGAATAAGATATCTTATATACTAAATAAGATATCATATAAATTGAATAAGATATCTTATTAACTTCAATTTAAATAAGATATCTGATATATTAAATAGATATCTGATATATTGAATAAGATATCTTATAAACTTATAAAGATATCTTATATGTTAAATAAGATATCTTATAAAGTTTATAAGATGCCTAATAAACGAATCGAGATATTTTATTTTTCTAAATAAGATATCTTATTAAACTGGTTATTAAAATATCTTATTATATATGTAAGATATCTCATTAAATAATTAAGATATCTTATTTAATTAAAAAGATATCCTTTAAACTAAATAAGATATCTTTTAAATGATTTCTTTTAAAGATATCTTAGAAACTAATAGAGATAGCTTATAAATTAAATAAGATATCTGATATATTAAATAAGATATCTTATATACTAAAGAAGATATCTTATAAATTAAATAAGATATCTCATTAACTTCAATTTTAAAAGGATATCCTATAAACTAATAAAGATATCTTATATATTAAATGAGATATCTTGAAATTGAATAAATATAAAACGGCATGCCATACGTGCCTGTTATTGATCACATGATTATTCTTTAGAATAAATTCAACTGACTAAGTTGTTAAAGAGCTGTTTTTACAGTCAAATTTAACTATGCTTGTTCCAAATGCACTGGTTGCCGTCTTGGAGTCAGATGAATACCTAAGTAACAACATATGGAAAGAATATCACCAAAGCAATGTGCCACTTAAGTCAGCGATAATGTTCAATCCAGTTTTAACAAAGTGTGTCACCGTCATATATCAGTATTAAAACATTATTTATTCAATTGCAATTATCTAAAATGAAGTGCTTAAATAGAGTCTTGTGTTGTGTATTCTTAAATATTTTTTGGACTATGATGCAAAAACAAGTAGGATACCGAAGGAGAAAGGTGAGTGATGATAACAAAAACATGACAAAAATGGCAACAGAGAAAAACAAAGTAGACAAAACAAGAACACGAGACAGCCATAAGGCACGGAAATAAAAGTAGACATTAAGAACTAAAGCACTCATAGTGTGAGCTCTCTAACCCCTAAACAGTACCATGGTGAAAATTGCTTTTACAAAACCTGGTGAGGAGTTGATCAGCTACATTTTTTATCTCCTGTAAATGTGCATCTTACACTCAGCTTTAAGTTGGCTGTTGTTGTTATTGTCAATAACAAAGAGATGGATGGATGCAGCATAATTCGACATCTAGAAAGTGAATTTCGCTATAGTATTAGGTCCATCTTGAACTACTATACTCAACAAAAAAGTTAAGGATTTCTATTACAAATGTATTAAATTTTACAACACAGTTTTAAATCATTCACAAGTCAACCAGTCGTGGAGCATCTTTTCTGATGTTTCGAGATTCTCAGCATTAACACTTGAAACAATTCAACGATAGCATGCTATCCCGAATAAAGCGAATCCATGAAATTTGACTTGTTACCACAAAAATGTATCCACATTGAAATCAAGTCAAATAACAATTACTTTTTGTTGTTTTTCTTTCACGATTTCTGTGACTTGATGTTTCAAACGACGATGTGAAATCGAAATGTTAAATCTTCGCAGTATACCTTTCACAACTGTGCAAATGACCCTAAGAATTTGAAATTCTTCTTCTGGAAAAATGTGTACTGTAATGTGTTTGCTCATTTCTCTGCCAATTTTCAACAATTATTAGTAAATCAAAGTCTGCAGACATCCAAAAGATTAATCAACTCGATAAAAATGCTAAAAAAATATGATTTGTAGCACAAAACATAATTTTCCGAATCTCAAAAAGACAAACTGAAACATTTAAATGTTCATAAAGGTAAGTGTATACACTGTGCAAAATTTCATATTGATCGTATCTGTAGCTACGCTCATGCTTCATTATGTGAATTTGATCCTTATTTTTTTGCCCAGTCTATAAGGTATTGATGTTTGCTCATTGATGAAGATCCCATAGTGACGTCAAGATGAAGAAGAACAACAAAAAGTTCATTTTCTAAGCCTCGCAATGTATTTGTAAGGAATTTGTCTGATGTACATTTATTATACATCCGAACATGTTATGTTCATTGAATGTTGTCAAACTTATAAAGCTGTTCATGACGTAAATATCTTATACTCCTATTCAGATTTTGCTTTAACCCTTATGATAGTGTTGTCCGATAAAACAACCCCTAAAAGATGTTGTGGTAATAACAGTTACAAAATATCATCAAAAGTAAATATTTACGAAAGGATATGGAGTAAATGAACATTAGACCATAACACATATGTTAACTCCAATTGCTATTAAATACAATTTATTTACCCTTGGGGATCCCGAGGGTATTGACCAGCCCAATAGTCTGACATGAAAAAATTACCCTGCGTTTTATAAAAATTTACTGTTTTTATATCTAACCCTTAAATATTCTAAGGCTTCATTCCATGTATGGCACTCGGTGGATGTCCTTGGTACTGAATTTGGCCTCCTATTTCGATATTTTTGGTAATGACTACTTCTTTTTTGTCTACTTTTGGATTACGGCTTTCCATATTGTTTGATTTTAATGATGCTGATGAGAGATTACTCCTTGAAACACGTGAGCAGCATAACGAAACTTACCGTTTTTCATACAACTTGAGTATTTATTGTATTTTGGTAGGAAAACAGCAGTTACTAGGGCAATGAAAAAAATTACATAAAGATTTGTTATTTATGTTGCATGTAGTGTAGTGAAAATAATCATATATATAAATTTATTGGATTTCTGTAATGCTTTAGAACAAATAAATATAATAGAAAGAAGGGAATTCTAAGTGTAGATACAAATTTTGTAAAAGCCGTTGCCATGGCATCAGCATGTGCTTATTTCAGGAACTGGGGTCATTTTTTGTGCAAAATATAGTTTCTTCTATTAACAACACAATTATTATCAAGATCGATCTAAAATTGGGCCGATTTTAGCCTTTCATGGCTCTGCTTATTTGGACAAAAAAAACCCCTAGTTTTGAATAAGTTTGAGTCAATCCAAAACGAATATTCCAAGGACAATCGCAACATCTGAAGCAGCAAGGAAACAGAGACACAACATGACTACGGCACTGAAAAAGAAAAATGAAGACACACACACACATACAAAGATGAACAACACATACCGAACAAAAAAAAATGGGCGAGATCAGGTAGAGTAAGCATCCCCTACTTTTTATTTGATACCCGCCGTGTTGAACATGTCAAATTCGGTAGAGGTATATTTGAAGTGAGGAAACGACGGTTGACTGGGCGAACAGACGGACGCCAAGTGATGGCAAAAGGGTATCCTAGCCATAGCCAGGTGAGCTTAAAAATCGTTTAAATGCAATGGAATGGATGCGACTGGTTGAGAATAGCTGTTCTACGAGTATCTTGTGAAGATTTTGTGTAAATAGTAGAAAAAGCAAGTTTATATGCTATTGAAATTGGCGAGACTGATTTTAGAGGTTATTCAAAGAGACCTTTAAATTTGAAGCTACTAGAAAGTACAATGCGGATGCATAATTCAAAATATAGTGATACTGTATTCGAACAAAAAGATTAATCAAAAGTTTTGTTTAATAGATATGTGCAAAATCTCTGATTTGTCCGCAATACAAATCTGTACAAATTGTTTAAAATGTTAGGTGTTCAGCATTTTATAGGATGATAAATATTATGATTTTATTTTTAAGATTACAGGTCCTCTTGAAAAATATCAAGAATTAACAGGTAAGTATGAGTTTATGTAATTTGTACTAATTTTCAATTCAAAACATTTTTAGATTCGCCCAAACAAAAAAGCAACTTAGCGTTATACATGAATTCAATTAAAGTAAAAAAAAAGCTTTAACAGAAATTAAATAGAAAGTGCAATCGGAAACAATATTATGTCATTTGCAATTTCCATACTGTTTCCATTCCTCTGCTGGAAGACTGCTGGTTCCCTAGTACACCTCTCCAGTCATCCAGGACTCTAGTAATGGTCCGAGAACCGACATATAACGAAAGCATCAATATCTAAAGTTTAGAAACTTGTAATATTTAATGACTCTTACAAAATTTGGGTATTTTGTAATCTAGTACCTAAACATTACTATTTTGATATCTTATTTTCCAAATGATTTAGTTTAAGGTGTCCTGATGAGACGTAACATTTTGAAATGGCCAATTTTTATCTCTAAATTTGAGAAATTTTGTTGACAATTCGGTGTATCGCCCTCGTGCCAAGTTATGTCTTAAGCTGATTTAAGCTTTCGATTTAGATAATTTTGGTTTTTTTTCTCTATCAGCATTTATACATCTTTCGATTTGTGGATTTCCAATGGCTTTGTATTATCTGCACTGAAGAGACTGAAGTTGCAGAAAGAAAATTTACAGAAACTTCGTTACTTAGTTATTTAATACATTGGATCGATGCCACTGTTTGTGGATTGTTACTTCCGAGAGTATTCAAACCCCAGTAGTCCTGTACTTTGCTGCTGAATGGATGTTGTTTAAGATATGATTTAAGTATCTCTCATGGTACTTAAATAAAATACATACAGAACTTGATGCACTTATATAAAAAACAAAAGTAATCATTTTATAGAAATATGATAATTCTTACACTCATCTAACCTAAAGCACCAGCTTGTGGAATCTACCTTACAGACTCTGTAGGAAGTACAATATATTGCGTTCAACTTCGATGCGTCAGTCTTAAAATGGGATGTTGTTATTAGGTGATACATGTATGTTTGCATTTGTTTAGTGAAAAAGCAAAAATGCAGTCTAGAATTGGGAATCACTCATTTCTGACACAAAGAAGTCACGTTTTTACCATGGCTGATACAAAAGAAATCCAAGAAGTGGACTATTTGAATTTAGCAAAAGCTTGATGGAAAAAAGAAAAACTCAAAATGAAAACTGAATCCCGACTGATGTTTCTTATTATGTTAAACCACTGTTTA
The DNA here is from genome assembly GCA_002080025.1 of Modiolus philippinarum. Lineage (NCBI taxonomy): Eukaryota > Metazoa > Mollusca > Bivalvia > Mytilida > Modiolidae > Modiolus > Modiolus philippinarum. The sequence goes on from MJUU01073881.1 coordinate 78,641, forward strand.
GTATCACTACGGGAGATTAATGGCCATAGGAGATTTTAAATACTATGATAACCACAAATAGCGATGCAAGTTTCTTTTAATATTGGCATATTTCATTCGGGGATTTTGAGATCTGTGTGACAACAGTCGTTATCATGAATTGATATATTTATCCAATATTTCTAAATTTAAATTCACAGTAACTTCGGAAGTAAGTTATTTCTATTTCAGAAATAACAGATTTTATTTTGCAACACAACTGATAAACTATGAGTTTTGTTTTGCATAACTATTTCCATTTCGGGGTTATTAATTTCGTAGTTTCCAATTCTTAGCACTAAAACTCTACAGGAAAAGTGCATTTCTTTGGGAACTTAATTTCGTTGTTTAAACGAAAATTGGAATCCCATGAACAATTGTATTTTTACAGTATACAATATGGTATATCATATGGTTCGTTTCATTCTTCCGGAAATGGCACGGATGCCAAGCCTACATGATCCTTACCAGTTCAGAGCACTTGATTTTTTAGATTCAAATTGTGTGAGCTTCATTAATATAACACTCATTAACAATGACAAGGTATGGTGTAAAGGCACTTAAAACATAGACTCTACAAAACATTCTAAAACCAAGCAATGGAACATAGCCTTTATGTTGTTCTTCATCTTGAAGTCACCAGTAGGCCTTCAAGAATGAGAGTGCTTATAGTAATTTGAAGACAGGTTTGAGCATAATTCTTTCTAAATATCGAACAACGCTATTTTCATTATGTTTAACCCATTTATGTATGATCGTCAACAAACATAAAATTCAGTGGCAAAGTGCTCTTACAACCGCCGTCATCGTTGCCCAACAAAAAGACCAACAGAAGATTATCGCAATATACAAACAACCACAAGGCACCCATCAAGGTAATTGGCATAATAAAATAGTGAGACGTGACCACTATTAACAGAATGGTGAGATTAACATTTGGAAATCATAAAAAAAATAAATAAAAAATAATAAAAAATGAAATTCCATAATTTGAAGGTATGATAGAGTTATCAAACGAGGTGTTCTCTTAAGAAGAGTATCTCAATATCCGTTTTGGCCCCAAGAGGACCCCGCGATAAAGAAATAGGACGTATTATCTCCGGCTTAGGAGATATGACCCCTCCCAAACGGGACTGACCCCGACGGAACCCAGGGATATAGAAAAAGGACCCAGTCCGTGGTTGTGCGGGATGAATAAATACACAACCGATCTTTCGGATGGGATGTAGACTCAGGTCCACGTGTTGGAAGAAATGCAACGCTTCCTGCACGTTAAAGAACCCTTGCAGCAAGCTTTTTTAGTGGTCCGTTGGTGATCGGCTGCAAGGCTAAATTCCCCACCCCTCTCGATTTCACCCTACTTTGCCATTGGCAGTCAGAATTTCCCGTCCCATGTTGACCTGTTCAATACCCCAAAGTGATTATTTATTAACAAACTTGTTCTCGTCTTGATATAGCTGAAATATTGATCGGTAGACGTTAAACAATATTCAAGCAATCAATCAGTCAATATCCATTTCTATTTATATTTAATAAATTGTTGTATCATTTGGAGTTAAGTCTTAGCAGAAAATATGAGAAAAAAAAATGCTACGTTCGGCCAAACATTGCATATTTTATGACGTTTCAAAAAGAGACGTTACTCTTTTATTAAACAGACGGATATTTCGACATGTGCGCATATGCAGAATCAAAATTCACAGTAACTTATGTATTTTGTTATTTGTTACCACTGGGTCGATGCCCACTGCCGGTAGACTGTAAGTCCCCGAGGGTATTCACCAGCCCAGTAGTCAGATCTCCGGTGCTGACCCGAAAGACGACTATTTTTGGAACCTTACAATATCTAAATTTTTGTAAATTTTGTTGAAAAAGAATGAATATCTCCCTCATGCAAAGCTCTGTCCTTAGCTGATTTTGGCTTTACATTCAGATCATATTGGTTATTTGTTCTCTATCAGTTTTAAACATCTTTGAGTTTATGGTCTTCCATACGTTTAGATTTTATCTGCACTGAAGAGAAATAAGTTGTTGAAATGCGCATATGCAGAAAGAAAATTTACAGTAACTTTTGTATTTAGCCATTCGATCTGTTTGTTGGTATATTTCAGAGTGAAAACAGGGGAAATAAGATTAAACACCAGCATGCTCCGCCCAATAGTAAAAATGTTAACATGGGTGTCTGAGATTGTCTTATCTTGCGCTTCAATTAGTGATAGGTTCTTAATTAATCAATTCCTCTATGTTCTGCATTTTCCTTTTGTTTCATCTACATTTCATTTTTACTTTTTTAATTTTTTGACTCTCATATTGTCTGATTGTTTCGACATTATGTATTTTGCACAATATGAATGTAAAATGTTTGAATTATCGTTTCACTCATTGATTCATTATGTATAACCAGCGAGTTAACTTTGTATTTTTTTTCAGATACCAAATCTTCTGATCTAGTAATGTGAGTATTATATGCGTGTGTCACATGGCATTACATTTACATCCTTTGCCGTCTTACATTTACCAATTGTTGCTGATATACAACCACGACATGTAAATAATATGAATATCATGTGAAGTCAAAGTGAAGAAGCATTGCGACTTCTTGTAAAGCATTTTTTCATTAGTTGCCTTGTGCAGCATTTGCAAGTTTTAAGAACCTTTGACGTACGCCCAGGATTAACAAGGTCATTTAAGCTGCAAAGAAAACAATCGGCTAATACATCTAACTGCTTAAGTAATTTTCTCTTAGTCATTCTGAAGCTGTGATCATGGTGAATAACCTTTCATATTCTGAAAAAGAACCGAACTTAGCATTGTTATCAACAGTTCCTTCAAGACGTCATTCTTTTTGACAAAATTTTTAAGTCAAAGGAGATACATGTATTAGTTGCGAATAAATTTGCCAAGCATTCCGCAAAGATAATACGCAAAACTAGGTATGATAGTCATCAATCTTGTTAAGTTATCTTGCTAAAGGGTCGATGAAGCATTAGAAGTGACACTAAAATCATTAGTTTAAAAAATTGGAAGCCATCACTACATGTAAAACTAAATAATGAAATACGGATATTACTGTGAATTTGGTTTCTCAATATGCGCAATTCGACAACTTATGTCTCTCCAGTGCGGATTCAATCAAAACATTTGGAAATCCATAACCGAAATATGTGTAAAACCTGATAGAGAACAAATTACCAATAGGATTTAAATAGAAGCGCCAAAATCAGCTAAGGACAGAGCTATGCAGGAGCGACATACTCCTTAGTTTTGAACAAAATTTTCATAAATTTAGATATTGCAAGTTCAAATAAAATCGGTTTTTGGGCCAGCATCGGAGTACTGGCTACTGTGTTGAATCCCCTAGGGGACTAACAGTCCACAAGCACAGGAGATAATTCGCACAACTAGACATTGTGTCCAACAACCTTCTCAATTTTAAATTTGTTGGATAAATTACAAGAATAAGTAATACCAAAACCCCTAATTTGGCTTTCCATATTATTTGATTTTAATGCTGCTGATGAGAGGTTAATCTTTGAAACACGTGTACAGCATAATGAAATTTACTGTTTTTAATGCAACTTCGTTTTTTTGTGTTTTTCTTAATTTATAACTGAAAGAGGTCCCATATCGCCATAAAAATTTTCCTGGGCTTTCTCCGATAAATTATATAATCAACCAAGTGTTGTGATTAACAATCATGCCCATTTTGGTTGTTGTCGGATTAAACAAACGGAGATTTCGATTTTTTAAATTCATAATGGGCCATGTCTTTGTCAAACATTGAGCCAGTGCTCGAAAAAAATATAAGCACCACTAGACGTTTGTGTCAAAGTTTTTTTTAAAGATTGGTTGATACAGGTTGAATGACGCCCACAAATTAAATTTGTAGTTAAGAGACAGACTTTCTGTTTCTAACAAACGATTTCCATAACAATACATTAACTTGAAATGTGAAGGGCAAAGAGTTAACTTCTATAACTTATCATGCTGTATTTTATGTTGAACGTCTGTTTATGTTGATTTGAAACAGTTGACAGAAATGCAATCTTATTTACAGTTCTCATTGATAAAAAAAAGACGATTCGTTGAAGTTGAGAATATTGGTACTTTTATTGATTTGAGGGATGATTCTTACAAATACACAGTTTTTGAGTATTACGTATTAGATTATTATTATTAAATAACAAAATACCGGAGTTACTGTAAATTTAGTTGTTTCATATTCGCATGAAAAAAGGGACAACAGGAAAACCTACAATGGCTGAAAATTATAATTACATGCCACAATCTGCTAGGGAAGTTTTCAGTTCAGATCAAGTCAAAACATTTGGAAATCCATATACCGAAATATTTGTGAAAGCTGATAGAAAATAAATTACCGATAGGATCTAATAAGTAAAGCCAAAATCAGCTATGGACAGAGCTATGCGAAAGTGAGATACTCCTTAGCTTTGAACAAAATTTTGTTTAATTTAGATATTGCATATTTCCAAATAAAATCGGTTATCAGGCCAGCACCGAAGTACTGGCTACTAGGTTGGTGAATACCCTCGGTTACTAACAGTCCACCAGAACCATCGACCCACTGGTAGTAAATAACAAAATACCGAAGTTACTGTAAATTTAGTTTCTGCATATGCGCATTTCGACAACTGATGTCTCTACAGTGCAGATCAAATCAAAACATTTGGAAATCCATATACCGAAATATTTGTAAAAGCTAATAGAAAACAAACCATAAGTGTGTTTTTGATACAAAAACTTATTTCTCCCCTAGTACGTTTGAGTGATAAAACACAAGTAAGTTTTATGCTGCCACCGCGTGGCCGATCATTCCAGCTAGGCGATATGCACAACTAAGCATTATAGTCAACAATCATGTAAAGTTAAGTTGAAATCCTTTGAAAGGTGTGGGAGAATTAGTGTCCATAAACTTAAAATTTTAAGTTAAAAAAGGGGCATATCTCCCATAAAATTGGCTCATTAATCCAACGAAATGATATGCACATCTACGCATGATGGTCATCAATCCTGTGATGTTTTGTTGAAATCCTATGAAAGATGTGGGAGAATTACCGTCCACAAATTTAATTAACGAAAATTCTAAGTAAAAAAGGGGCATAACTCCAACAATTTTAGCTGATCAATCCGGGGAGACGATATGCACAACTAGGTATAATTGTCAACAATCCTGCGTGATTTGGTCGAAATCCAATAAAAGATGTAAGAGAATTGGCGTCCACAAACTTAATTTTGCAAAATTCTAGGTCAAAGAGGGGCATAACTCTCACAAAAATTAGCCGATCAATCTGTTGAGACGATATGCACAGTAAGGCATGATGGTCAACAATCTTGTGAAGTTTGGTTGAAATCCAATGAAAGATAAAGGAGAGTTGGCTTCCACAGACTTTGTGACGGACGGACGCAATGACGGAAAAGACAAAAAATATGTCTTCCCCATGGGAGGGAGACGTAATTATCAATGGATCTAATAAGTAATATATTAATATGTTCTCTTTACTGATCAGCTGAATGGTAGCAAACATGTAGCAGGTCCAATAAACTAGTTGTGATATTGACATGCCGTTTAGGTTAATAAATTTGTGTATGAATTACCATGTCGTTTCTTACAACAAATTTATTTTGAAAGCTTATATCAACGAATAGGAAACGACTTTATATTAAATAAAGCATTTCAGTCATCAAACTGCTTTAGGAAAAAAACTTTCTTTATTTACCATTGCGATATATAATTTGTTTCTTGAATATCTCTTGCCTATCTGTCCTGAAACTTTTCTGCAGTATGTGAAATTACTAATACATTAGTAACTGAAGTTTTATACTTTTGAAATATGAATACATTGGGAAACAAATACCGAAGCAAGAGCGAGGAAAGAGGGGAATTCTAAAATCATAAATCCAAAATCACGGCAATTCACATCCAACACGAATTGAGAGAGTATGATAAAGACAAAGCAAATAAACAAAAATGAACAAGAACGCCACGCAACTAAATGATTATACGAAATGATTATACAATGTCGTTTAATGATTTTAGTAGTGAGTACTTCGGTGCTGACCCGAAAGACGATTTCATTTCGAACCTTGCAATATCTAAAACCTTTGTGAATTTTGTTGAAAACTAAGGAGTATCTCCCTCATGCAAAGCTCTGTCCTTAACTGATTTTGGCTTTACATTTAGATCATATTGGGTATTTGTTCTCTATCAGTTTTTAACATATTTGAGTTTATGGTCTTCCAAACGTTTAGATTTATCTGCACTGAAGAGACATAAGTTGTCGAAATGCGCATATACAGAAAATAAATTCACAGTAACTTCGGTTTTTAGTTATTTAATCATATTTTTGCCAAATTAGTAAAAAAAAAAAAAAAAAAAAAAAAAAAAAAAAGTTGTATAATAAACGACAAACTTTGTTATGCTCTACACAATTGTGTTTCAAGGAGTAACCACTCACTAACAGCATATGAATTAAATAATATGGAAAACTATACTGCAAAAATGGTCTGAAAGAATTTCATTACCAAAAATATTGAAATGGAAGCCAATTCCAATACCAAGGACATCCACTAAATGAATTACACTTTAAAATCGGTGCTTTAGCAACAATCGGACTATTCAGTCATTTTGTGTCCGTTGGGTACATTTTATTCTCCTCTGGAACTACATGACATACAAAATTCTTGTAATACCCAATTGAGAATATATTCTTAAACGCGGTAGAATAATTCCAACCGAAAGAGGATAAAATTCAATTGTTCTTAACTAATTACTTTCGTAGCTAATGTTCATCAGATCTCTTATCAATCTGAGAAAGTACACAATTTTGATGATTTCTCCAATGGGAACAATAAAAAAAAATCAAAGAAACCTTGTCATACCCTGATCAGAATGTCCCGCTTAAATGTGATCAAACTTTGAGGTATCATGGAACATTGTTTCATATTCTGCATTAAACGAAAAAAAAAATATATGTTAAGAATTTGAAATTTGAAATATAATTGTCGCGTCTGAGCTAGTCTGATTCGTGTCAAACAGTTTGATCATTCAAATCATAGCAGAATTAAGAAAATCTGTGATAATCCTTTGTGTGGGCTGTTTTGCTTATACATGTATATGATTTGTCTATTCGACATTGAACTTTTTTTATATAGAAACAAAAACTTGTGTAGGAAGATGTATGTTGATCTAGATAGACAACTATTCTGACGAATTTGTATTTCAGTGACTTTCACAATAGTAGTCTGTAATTCAATTGTTGTAAAATTTTCTCAATAGGTTGATATCTTTGTTTTAAATGTTTACCAAAGAGGTTTAATGTTCAACAATAGGTCACTGTCTTTATTTATAGGTCAGCCACTTAAATCACTGGATGGAAAGTTGTGTTCAGTCAAGCTGAACAGAAATACTAACTATTGAAAATATTAATACTTAGTTATGTATCAGGGTAAATAAATACCCCAATATATTAAGGAAAATATTTCTGGTTAAATTGATTTCATTTCATTTGCTTTGAGGGGACAATTATTTCCTTTCTCTTTGCTTGTACCCCCACCCCACAATAAATACATAAATGCTCTTTTGGAAATGTTAAACATGCATTTATGAACTCTTGTAGCATGATGCACATTTAACTTGTCGAATTTGCAGAATTAAAATTCACAGTAACTTCGGTATTTTGTCTTCAACTATCAATACTTTCTGATTTTTTGTTTGTTAACAATATTTCTGTTATAAATTACACAAGTTAATCAATGTATATATAGTACTATGTTCTTTTTCAATTGAGAGATCATATTTGAAATTCTATCTTGTAAAAACTTAAGAAATAAAAGTTGTTCAAATAAATATGGATTGAAATGTACTTAAATATATAAATTTGGACAATCAAATGTTCAAAATTGCAAAAATTTTGAATAAAAATAAAAAGAAAACTGAAAAATAATTTATGAAAATTGAAGGAGAAAAGCACTCAATCTTTTCCTTCCTAAGGAAAATCTGATTTGCAAATTTTAACCATCCAGGGAGTCAAGTTCACCTAACTTATTTTTTTTTTCTTGAATTAATAACAGTCAACAATGATAGAAGGAAAAAAACAAATGTAACTTTATGAACCATTGTTGAAATAAAGTAAACATTGTTTTCGACATGTTAATTTGTCAGCTATTATTGAATAAAGGTATCATTCATACACTGAGTATTTCTGTTCAGATTGACTGAATACCACTTTCCATCCTATGATTTAAATGGTTGACCTATAAATGATGACAGTGACCTATAGAGGAAAATTTAAACCTCTTTTGTAAACATTTTTAGCCAGGAAATCGACATATCGATTTAATGTGACAACAATTGAATGGCAGACCACTATTGATAAAGTCACTTTGAAATCTATTCAAGTGATTTATTTATTATTCAATTTTCAGTGATCTATATTGTAGGTGTCAGACTTGTGTGTCAGACATTAAAGCAGCTGTATACTTGTGCACAGAATGTCTACAACCAATGTGCCTTGAGTGTTCTACTAAGCATCGCTCACAACCCACAACATTAACACATACAATAGTGTTGTTTAACCATTCCTCCTTTCAAATCGAAGGTATAAATATCATGGATATATGTAGTCTAGGCGCTGGAGAATTGATAATCAGTGATAGCAGAAATAAACAGTTGATAACATGTGACACCAGAGGACAGTACAGACAATTCATTCTGTTACCTTATACTGTAAACAAACTATCCATTATAGATAAAACAAATGTCGCTGTAACAACATATACTGAGAAAAGGGTTTTAATTGTTGATGTCAAACAGAAAGCTATTACAAAAGTAATTGACATGAAAAACTATTGCCATGGAATCGTGTACATAGATAAATATCTTTTTGTAAGTTGTGATAAATCACTTGTACAAGTAGATTTGTCAGGGGAAATAATAAGTATCAAACAACTTGATTTTTCACCGTGGTATATGTGCAGTGGTACAGGAGGTAGTATATTCTGTACTGACTACACCTCTGTACACTGTATTAATACAGAAGGTAGTACATTATTTACAGTAAGTCAGCCTGACATGTTAGGTCTATGCAGTATTACTACTGGCGATGAAGCACATGTTCTTGTTGTATGTCAAGAGTCCAATAATGTACACAGGATCAGTGCAAATGGTCGGCACAGCCATGTTATAATCACAAGCTTACAAGGTAACCATTGCCCATATATATGTTATGACCTATCTCGATCAGTTATCATTGGTCGCCATGACACAGTAATTGTTTATAAGATGAATCAATAAAAAAATACAGAAAAATACAATACTAAAAAAATTTATTAATGTGTTGAATTTGTATATTTGTATTTTTATTGACCGCGACGATAGCCAATTACAAATATATGAACTGCACATAAAAAAAAATCTCTGTTTATTTTTTTTTCAGTTTGTCAACATCATGTCTTTCTCTCTGCCCGTTTCTCAAGGGTTCTGATCAATAATTTTGGAACAGTATTGCACACAGTCTGATTGACAATTGATTTCTGACGATTATACCCACTCGGTATCTCTTTAAGTATAGAAAAAAATGTACTTGATATTTGATGTTTGCTGTCGATTCCATACCCATGACTAAACGAGACATGGGTATAGAGTTGTTTGACATCTATGAAGTAAATGCTTAGGATCGTCTTTGAAGTTGCTACGAGGAATGTGTATTGTTGAAGATGACATGATGCCAAAGATGAGGAAACATCAAACACGTTCATTTCGCTTAACCTTATAACGTATTGTCGGATTTTGTCACATGAACATTTATATCATATTGATAGAGTTCTCGATTAAACGTCTCTTAGGATTGACAGCCGTCACTCATAGTTTTCTTGAACAATGACACTCGAATATAGGCAGGCTATACTGCTTTTTTCCAATCTTGTTATAGAAGGTGCTGGAGTCCAAATTTGATTTTGTTGTCAGGGATGGAAGTGGTCCTGAAAATATGTCCATTGACTCTTAAAAGTTTTTAATTTCAAAATACGAGCTTTTCAAGTAATTACTTGATGACATCGAATGCCTACTAATGTGGCAATTAAAGGCAAACAGGGCTCAATTTGGCGTCTACAGAATTCGTATTGGATTATACCCTTCAAAACCGGATTTTTTTAAGTTTCAGACGTATGATTTGTCAAATAATTACTTGCTGTCTTCAAACCTTATAGTTGGTGCCGCAAAAAAGAACAAAAAAAAAATACTTTAGTGGAGGACATGAGTTTTGAGATATTCCCCTTGAAACTTACCAGTTTGGCAAATAACTATGCGGGGTATTACATGTATAAAATGCCTCAAAATATTATCTGTTTATTTTGTTGTATTAATACAAACCGAAATAAAAGTAAATTTGATTTATTCACTTTTTACCTTTTTGGACCATTTAGGGCTTGTTATATGGTGTGAGGTTCCTCACTGTGTTGAAGACCGTACGGTGACCCCTAGATGCTTGTTTTGGGTCGTTTTAACCTGGATATGGGATGATGTCTCCTTTACATTTACCCCATTAACTTTCTTTTTCATATTAGATTCTGCATATAGCCATTTCGACATTTATGTCTCTTCAGAACATACGTTATCTTTTATGCAATTATATATCATTTAACAGAACCATTTGCAGAATATACCTCTGTTTCTTTAACATTATTTTTCAAAACAGCATAATGTTGTAAGCATATATGTTCGGGCTTTTGACGGCTATGTATCGTAAAATTTGATCCCGAGAGCCAGGAAATGAGGCACCGGGGCACAAGTTCATATTTAGGCGATCGAATAATATTTTTCAATACTTAAGCTCTCAAAATTCCGACAACTTGTTTATCATCCTTTTTTGTAATTTATATTTTTTAGTTTTAAGCTGACACTTCACATTTTTCAAAGGGATATTCGACTTGCAAGTCATTCTCACCGTCTCAGCTTCATAAAATATGTTTTGTAGTTTTGGTTCACTGGAGTTCACACTGTGAGTGCCTTTGTTTTGAATGTTGTAATTTTTGTCTCTGTGCTTTGTATCTGTCTAGCGTCATTGTTTTTTTTGTGTCTAACGTCATTGTTTTCTGTATTCTCGTTTTTGCCCTGTCTTTGGAGTTCGAATTTTGTAAATTTCACTCCTTTGTTCCTTCGGTATTCTACTGCCGTTGTTTTATCATCGAAAGTTTTGATACCTGATGAATATTTTGGTCGAACTACTCAAAATCATGAAGTTTTTTTTAACGTTGTAGCAAATTTCGGATGTTACGATACTCTATCGTTCCTTGGAGCTTTTTTGACGTCATAATGTATAACATGGAACCTCTGCAGGATAAATCAGCGACTAAGTTTCTTGAGTTTTTTCTGACGTCTAGTTTATCTATTTCTATTGTTAGGACTCTGTTTTGAATACATAATCGGAAAGAGCAAATGCAGTTTATGTTGATTTTTATCCGTTTGATTTCTTGTGAAAACTTGGAAAAATGTTTGATATACCCAGATCAACTTCTATATCGGGTTCAACCAGATATGACTTATGCGGAAATGCTGTTGAGACTGTTTTGACAATAGTCTCAACAGGAATAGTCTCAATAGGAAGGCTGAAAAGTTCAGGTGGTTACCATCGTCGATTTCTGACATTTGCTCAGATATGAGGACTCCTCTTTTTTTCCATATCATAACATATAAATATTTGGACTTGAACATCCATTTTTAATGTTATACTCTAAAAGCTTGTACCTTTAAAGAATTTCGGACAAATTTTCAAGAAACTGACATTACTCCTTCACTCTATTGTCTAGACTTACTAATTTCTATACAAAGCCTATGTGAAACCTAGAAAATGGGCATTTCCCGCCATTTTTTCTTGTTTATTGTCAACCTTTCATAAGGTTCTACAAATTCAGAACACTTTTATGATATTTTCATACTTCCATTCAAAGGTGGCAACTACATATACATACTCGTAAATACTTACTTCTGTCTTCTTCACTAAAAAGTTGTACTATTATTTTTTTTTTGTAAATAAGGAGAATCGCAATCGAGCAAAGCCTTTTTCTTAGCTTATTTTGACTTTCCAATTAGATTCAATTGGTTATTTGTTTTCAATCATCTTTAAAATATATTTAGGTCAATGGTTTTCGGCGAATTGATCTGCAGAGAAGATAAATAACAAAATACCGGTGTTAATGGAATTTAGTTTCTGCATATGCGTATTTCGACAACCTATGTCTCCTCATTGCAGATCAAATCAAAACATTTTAAAATCCATTTACCGAAATAAGCGTAAAACCCGATAGAGAACAAATTACCAATATGATCTAAAAAGAAACGCCAACAATCAGCTAAGGACAGAGCTATGCATGTTGGAGACACTCCTTAGTTTTGAAGAAAATTTCTATAAATTAAGATATTGCAAGTTTTCAAATGACATCGGTTTTTGCGCCAGCACCGACGTACTAGCTACTTGGTTGGTGAATTCCTCGGGAATTAATAGTCCACCAGTCCATCGGTCGAGTGATAATAAATAACAAAATACCGAAATTACTGTGAACTTAGTTACTGCATATGCGCATTTCGACAACTTATGTCTCATCAGTGCAAATCAAATTAAAACATTTAAAAATCCATTTACCGAAATATGTGTAAAACCCAATAGAGACCAAATTACCAATATGATCTAAATAAAAACGCCAACAATCAGCTAAGGACAGAGCTATGCATGTGGGAGACACTCCTTAGTTTTGAAGAAAATTTCTTTAAATTGAGATCTTGCAAGTTTTCAAATGACATCGGTTTTTGCGCCAGCACTGACGTACTAGCTTATGGGATGTTGAATTCCTCTGGGATTAATAGTCCAACAGTCCATCGGTCGAGTGGTAATTAATAACAAAATACCGAAGTTACTGTGAATTTAGTTACTGCGTATGCGCATTTCGACAACTTATGTCTCATCAGTGCAGATCAAATCAAAACATTTTGAAATCCCTAAAGGAGTTCTCAAAATGGCCATCTGCAGAACCTTAATTTAGAGTAACTTTGGTATTAACGTACCGGAATTTATCGTTACCATTAATATGTGTCGATTGCTTCATGTGATGAGCTGAAAAACAACAATGAAAGCGTTGTTCCATTTGCTTAATCTTACCATGTATTTATAGGGAATTGTCCCATGTACATTTACTCCATATCCCTTTATTTGTTCATATATATAATCGTCATCTACCGTGTCTCTTATTTTTTAAATTTTTTATCTAATGATTATACATTCGATCTAGTGCCACACACAGAAAAAAAAAAAACGATCGACATGAATCAGCGAAAATTTTATATTCATATCCTATGCAAATTAAAAAAAATACTTGAAGAATAATCCAGTAGAACAAACGCCTTTAAGCCTGTAGACCTTAGGTATGGGGAGATATAACCTTTAACTTGTTGTGACTTGTATCTCCCTCATGCAAAGCTCTGTCCTTAGCTGATTTTGGCTTTAAATTTAGATCACTTTGGTTACTTGTTCTCTGTCAGTTTTTAAATATCTTTGAGTTTATGGTCTTCCAAACGTTTAGATTTTATCTGCACTGAAGAGACATAAGTTGTCGAAATGCGCATATGCAGAAAGTAAATTCACAGTAACTTCGGTATTTAGTTATTTGTAGGAATGACCAGGCGGAATATGACGTCATAGTCACGTGACCGGAAGTATGGCATCGTCCGGAAGTCACGTGACCGGAAGTATGACATCACACGAAATCACGTGACCGGAAGTGTGTCGTCATCGGAGGAAATGACATCAACCGGAAGTATGACGTCAACGGAAGTGACGATGTCCAAAACGGACCAATGAAAACGTTTCCCTCCAGATTTGAAATTCAAATATTCAAAACGGACCAATGGGAGCAATGCGCGCCCGATTTCAAATCGTATCAAGTTTGAACAGACCAATGAGAGCTTTTCCCTCCTGTTTGAAATAGTCACGAGTTTGAGCGGACCAATGAGAGTCTTCGTTACATAACAAATTAGCGCAACACAGGTAAATTTGAAATTGGAAAGCGTCATTTCAACATCGTTCTTCAAACTGATCATGTACTCTGTTAACTGTTGAAGATGTGGATGTAATTGTGCATCAAATTAAATGTGTCTGCGTCAAACCTCACGGGTTGTCAAAAATTATCGCTCAGAAATATCCATGGACAGACATATATTCACACCGCCGCGCCGTGGGAAACAGAAATCTTGCGGTGCCAGCAGACAGGGGAGTACCCGGCACGTTAAGCTTATTCCGTTCCCCGGAAAGAGGTCAACCGGATGTAGTTTGCTTTCTCGGTCAATGGGATTACGGAACTCCGTATCGAAGTCATAGACGTATACCCCCTTACGAAGACAACAAAGAAAATAGAATAATGTGGTTTCAACAATGTCTAGAACAATTACGTACATTAAACATTCAAACCGTGGCCATGCCGTATCGCATCGGCTGTGGACATGCGGATGAAGATTGGAGTGAATATGTAGAATGCATTCGTGACTTTGTACTGTCTAGTGACATTCGTGTTAAATAGTGGTTAACAATATGTATTTTGTATGTTTTCAGATGCAACCAAGAACACACTTTGTCAAAAATTTACGCCCTGTTGGTGAACGAAATTTCCGTAGACGACCTATTGTCTCAACGGTCAACGAGAAAAGACAGAGCAAGGGCATTCTTAGAACTCTTGCCCGGGAAGGGACAGACAGGAATTCAAGCTTTGAGTCACGCGTTATTGACCCGGAGTAGGAACGACCTAGTCTTCGTAATGTCAGACCCGGACAAGGAAGACATGCATGTAGGTTTCCAGAACAATCCCGTTTCCATTGAAGGGATGGCTGATATTTAATCGTAGATCCGGAAGGTGTCGCTTTAAAGAAAGACGATGAGCGTTTATTCTCCTGGAAAAGATGGAAACTTCTGGAATACACCATGGACGATCTAGACGAGGTCGTACACTTCATGTCAGAGAACAGATACGCCTCGATCCACAAACATTTAGGAGGCAACCTGATCGTGAGTGCCCAGAGTCCGGAAGAGAAGATACATTTTCGTTATTATTGGTTCTCTCCCATGGACGATAAAATACACCCTAGACCTCAAGGGGAATCGTTGAGCTTTGACCAATACGCAAAACTCAAAAATGTGAATTCTGTCATTTCCACTCTGATTCCGGACAGTCTTCGAGTTCAGCCGTGTCAATTTACACACCAATATATTGAAAGTGCAATGTATTGTTGTGAATGTTACCCGAACGGACTATGGTGATGTTTATATTGTCTATTTACTTTATTGACAGACATGGCTGAAGAATCTGTGTTTAAAAGAACCCATCAATTGTATATGTTGGAATTCGCAAAATAAAATTAGCATTAAACTAGGTGACTGGAGCATTTAATGCTCTATTCCAAAAAATATGGAGACTTCACAGGGGTGCATCTATGATATCCCTCAGGAAATTTCTGAGGATCTATTATTAGAAGCACTGAGGGATTATGGAGTCAATAAACTCTTTAGACTTACATATTTTGACAAGGAACAACATACTAGAGTGTCATCTAAGACAGTCAAGTTATTTTTTAACATGCCTGACCTTCCTCAGTATATTTGTCTAGGTTTTGAAAAAGTACAGGGTTAAAGCATTTGTACCAAAACCTTTGCAATGCTTTAACTGCCAAGCATTTGGTCATGTAGCCAATGAATGTAAGAAAGACAAAACATGTGTAAGATGTTAAAAAAAAAACATGAAGGTGAATGCAAAGTTGAATCCCCTGTATGTGCTAACTGCAAGGGAGATCATCAAGCTAATAGCAAAAAATGTCCAAAGAGAGTTGAAAAGCAGCTAGCCCTAAAAAAGTCTACAGAGGAAAAGATTTCTCTTTCTGAAGCCACAAAGATTGTAAAAAATAAACAAAATGTATCAAAAGAAAGTGAAGATCAAACACAAAGGTCTACAAAATGAAAAATAAAAATGACCAACATACAAACAAAAAAGTAGTTGAATTCTCTGATATTGTCTCATTGATTGCAATTACCTTATATAAATGCCAAATGACAAAACAGAGTAAGTTTACTTTAGATGAACTTTGCAAATTTACTGCTCAGGTTGCATCCGAAGTTCTTTGTCATGAAATAAATACAAAAAAGATCATAGATCTTGCATACTGTGGAGTAAATGTCGAAATTTAGAATGTTAAAAAGTTATCATATTATATATAGTGTAATAAGTATATTTTACCTATTATTATAATGTCTGGTGTATTCACTATACAGCAGTGGAATCGTCACAGTTTCCACAGTAATGGTCCAGAATATATCTGGAATTTATCACAGGAAAAACATTTACCAAATATTATATGTTTACAAGAAACATGGTTTCAACCTAACCAAAAGTTTACAGAAATAAATGGATATACTCTGGCTGATTTCTCTGTAAGAGAAAATACTAGAGGGGGTGGTACAGCAATTTATATCAGAAATGATACTCCATATACTAGAAAGCAACTGGAATGCAAGTTTGAAACAAACACTAACACTTGTAAACTTATATGATGCTACTACAGATACAAAAATGCATCATTACCAAGAGCTATTAAATCAACTTAAAGAAAAAATTTATAATTTGTGGAGATTATAATGCTCACCACAAGCTATGGGGAAGCAAATATAATGATACAAAAGGAAATGAATTATATGAATTTAAATCTAACAATGAAGTGGTTGTACTGAATGATGGATCAGGAACAAGACAAAATCCCACTAATTTAGAATTATCATGTATAGATCTAAGTATTTGCAGTATAAATTTAGCCCATCAGATTAGTTGGTCTGTAGACCACAGCTCAACATATGGAAGTGACCATTTTGTAATAAATTTGAATTTCTACCAAGTAGTCAATAAACTCGTTGATAATAGTGAAGTTCACTGGAATTATAAAAAAGCTGACTGGGATGGATTTGCCAGCATGTGTGATCAAACATTAAGTCAGGACATGATTTCTAATGATGTAAATGAAACATGTTCTAGACTAACAAACGCCATTCTTGATTGTGCTGGCAGATACATCCCAGTCAAGAAAATTTGTAATAATTATAATAAACCATCAGTCCCTTGGTGGAATAACACATGCACCAAAACTGTAAAGGAAAGAAATAAAGCCCGTAACAGGGCACAACATACTGGAAGGGGGGAAGATTATATACATTACAAAGAGAAGGAAAAAGAGTGTAAAACCGATATAAAGAATGCACAAAATGAATATTAGGAAAATTACTGTAGTTGTTTAAATAGTGACTCACATATCGGTCAGGTTTGGACTACTATTAAGAAAATAATGGGCAAACCTACTCAAATAGTAGGACCCCCAACATTTCTGAATGATGGACATAAATATGAAAGTACCCAACAAAAGGCAGATCTTCTAGTTAATACATTTGCTGATGTTAGCAGTACTAAAAACTACTCATTAGAATTTCAATCTGTAAAGCAATCTACTGAAGAGAAGGGTTATTCAGATATATTTAAATAGTTTGGCGACAATTCCCAAACAGTTAATGAACCATTTTCTTTACAGGAACTAACCGATGCAATCACAGATACAACTGATACTTCACCAGGGAAAGATAAAATCACTTATACAATGTTAAAAAAACTTCATTATTATTCAGTAGGTATTCTATTATTATTTGTAAACAGAGTATGGTTTTTACAAGAACTCCCGTCAGAATGGAAACACTCCACAATTATCCCAAGCTATAAACAAGGTAAAGATCCTAGTAATCCTCAATCATATAGGCCTATAGCTCTCACATCTAACTTCGTAAAAATTATGGAAAAAAATGGTAAACAATAGATTAAGATGGTATTTCGAAAAAAATAGTATATACAATCCCAATCAAAGTGGATTCAGAAAAAAACAGAAACACTCTTGAACAAGTAATACGACTAGATAATGATATACAGAAATCTTTCTTAAAAAACACTTTACAGTAGGGGTATTTATTGACTTCCAGAAAGCTTTTGATATGATCTGGAAATATGGACTCTTAAATAAAATGTTGAAAATTGGTATAAAAGGTAATATGCTTGCTTGGGTTAATAGCTTTCTAACACAAAGAACTATTCAGGTTAAAATCAACAGTACTTACTCTGAAATCTATATAGTGGAAAATGGAACACCCCAGGGTAGTTGCATAAGCCCCACCCTATTCAACATTATGGTAAATGACTTGTCAGACTGTGTAAAATACAGTTCAATATCACAGTTTGCCGACGATAGCGCTATCTGGTTATCCGGTATAAATCTACAGTTTGTCCAAAATAGAGTCCAGGAGGATCTCAATAATATATACCAGTGGTGTAACAAATCTGGTTTCCTCCTATCTCCTCAAAAAACTGTAGCCATAATCTTTTCCAGAAAGCGTAAAGTCGGTAATCTGATACTAAAAATTGGAAATAATATACTGAATGTAGTAAAGGAAGTAAAACTCCTTGGTATGATTCTAGATGAAAAACTTAACTGGCTGAAACATATCCAGCACTTACAAATGAAATGTAGTAAAGTAATAAATTGCATGAAAGTATTGACTGGTACTAAATGGGGGGCTAATAGTTATACTTTACGAAATATTTATATTGCTTTAATAAGATCCAAGATTGATTATGGATGTGAAATATACAATACGGCTTCACATTCATCTAAAAAAATACTAGATAAAATTCAAAGTCAGGCTCTCAGGGTCTGCACTGGAGCTTATAAAAACGTTTCCACAGCTAGCCTTCAAGTTGAGGTGGGAGATCCCCCTCTGGAAGAAAGAAGGTCAGCACTAATTACTAAATCTTATCTCAACATAATGAGTCACCATGTACACCACCCTGCAAAGCAGAGCTTACTTAATGCTGCTCTGTATTTGTACTAAAGTAAACAAATCAAAGAAAAACAAAAACCATACTATATAACAGCTAGAGATATGATACAAGAACATAACCTTGACCTCTCTTGTATATATAGCTATACACAGTTTCCCACCCCACCATGGCATCTCCTAAAACCCGTCGTACGAACTCAGTTATGCGATATAATAACAAAAAAGGATCTCCCATGCTTAATAAAAAGTCATGCTAATTTAATCATTGACTCACAATATAATAACTACTTAAAAATTTATACTGACGGATCTAAAAACTCAGAAAACAACCAAAGCAGTTGCGCCTATGTTATTTCAGAAATAAATATATCAAAGGGGTATAGGCTACCTAGTTATGCCTCTATTTTCACTTGTGAGCCAGTCGCAATATACCTAGCATTATGCTGGATAGAAGATTTTAAACCACTTAACGTTGTACTTTTTGTTGACTCTTTATCTGCTTTACAAGCTATATCTGATAACATTTTTAAAATCAAGAACTATATATTATATGATATATACTTCTTATACACTTCCCTTACTAAACAAGGAATCAACATTGTAATTGAATGGATACCTAGTCATGTCGGAATTACGGGAAATGAGTTAGCTGATAAGGCAGCTAAGAATGCATTGTCACTTGAAACCCGATATGTACAAACTCTTATTTACAAAGAGGATATTAATACACACTCATTGTATTTTATCAAATAATCAGGTGCAATCTTAACAATATTACAATATTACTGTGGTTAGATAAGTTTTTTTAGCAAGTTTACATAACGTTTTGACTGGGCAACTCTTGTTGACTCTGTATGCAAGTACATTACAAAAGTATTACTATTTTTCATTTATCTCACAACCAGTAGCATTTTAAACATTTTTAAACAGTATTAGCTCTTTTCTACATCAAATACAGATACTCACCTTCTTTCCGGCATTATGAAATCCAGCTAAAATACCATGTGAATTAAATATGAATCCAAACACTATTTTTGACAATAACATCCTATTTATATAGATACCAAATCAAAGTACAAAAACACATTGCACATTTCTCGTCAAAAACCAATTCATACCAAAAGATCGCATATATGCGAAAATCTCACACAATATCATGTGAATTATTACGTTCTTCATTTAAAATAAAACACACTTCACAAAACATCATCCGTACCAAAAGATCGAATTTACTATAATCAACTCGGGGATAGATTCAGTATCTAAAAGTACAAGTTTAAACAGGTCAACGTAGGTCGCGCACGGATGAACTACGATAAACATCTTGCCCGTAGGCAATATAAACATATTGCCCTTGGATGAAGATGTTAGGGAAGATTTACACACGAGGTAAAAAATTATCACCCGACACGAAGTGGAGGGTGATAATTTTTTCACCGAGTGTGTTAATCGCCCTAACATCTTCATCCAAGGGCAATATGATTTTTATTATACTGAATGCCGAGTTGAAAAAGCGTTAAAAACAATAACTAGAACAATAACATTGAAAAGAAATAACATTACATGTCACATGATTTGTTTTTATACTCTTTCTCAAGTGAGAATAATAATCGGTAAACTTCGGTCGGAGCGGGTGTTAATTTTCAAGATCGGCAAACTTCGGACTGAGCGGGTGTTAATTTTTAAAGATCGGCAAACTTCGGGCTGAGCGGGTGTTAATTTTTAAAGATCGGCAAACTTCGGGCTGAGCGGGTGTTAATTTTAGACATTAACACCCGTTGCTATGGATGGGCGGGGCTAACTAAGGATTAGTCAAAATGAACAAAGGCAGCTTGTCCAATGAAATTAATGGATAATAAAAGAAATTTGCATAAAGTATAATAATATCTAGTATAACACTTGAAAGAATATCAAACTTCAGCAAATTCACATACACATTAAACAAGCTTTTCTATTTACTAAAGCAAACTAATATATTTATTTCGCTTAAATTGATACTTAGAAAAACATGCGATTAAGACATCCATTTAATCATAAAAGTTGCTCATATCTGTAATAAAGAGCAATTTCAAGCAGTTCTGTCTACTACTTATTCCCGGACATGAACATGTACTTACAACCTGCTTCTCTGGTGAGTCACACCAAAATTCTGTAAATTTTTATTGTCAGCCAGATATTATAGTATACATAAAATGACGGAGAAATAATACTGATGTTTTGCTGATAGAAGATTGTATATAATATATATATATTTCACAAAGGACGAGTTAAATACTGATATCCATTTTCTCTCTCTATTTTTCTTCCATTTTTACACACATACAATAGGTTTAGATAGGCGTGACTCCTCCAAATACTCCTAAGTATTCTTGGAGAAGTCACCGATATCAGTATAATCATTTTACTATTTCGGTATTTCATCAGTGACTCATCGGGGTGGCAGGCAAGTATCAAAACAAATCATATTTATAAATGTTTTACTCAATTTAGAAAGGGGGAGTACATGTCTCTGTTCTTCAGACCCCGTGCAGCGATCCTGAATTGGGAAGGGAATTATGTACCCTGACTTAAATATACTTTATGTTCGATTTGCTCGAGTATGTAATAAAGTTTGCGATTTTAATGAACGGAATCTTTTCATAACTGAAAAACTATTACATCAAGGTTTTCGTTATCATAAACTAGTTAAAACCTTTACTAAATTTTATCATCGATATAAAGACTTAGTTCGTAAATACAATGCAACCTGTAAACATCTTATCAAGGCTGGCATTTCACACCCCTTATTTTATGGTAATGTTTTACATAAAAGTCAAAAATACTTACACTCGCCTAACAAACTTATAAAACCTTTAAATCGTCTAATTCATAAGGGTTATAATTACGGTATTGTCGTCAAGTCATTACGTATGGCCTTCTTTGGTATTAACATTGATTTTTTGATAGGGTCTTTGCATTTTAACTATACACATTCTAAATTTCTAAAATCAGTATTGCATGGACACGGGTTATGTATTCCGGTATATACATGAAATCATTATGCTAAACTCCTCACAGGAAGGGATCTTGATGGAAGCTGTATACTGAGGGTACATAACTTAATTTGTCAGTTGGTAATGGGTCTGGAGCTGGCATGTCAGTTAACTGCTAGTAGTCTCTTGTGATTTCATGTTTATGTCCGTATATTTAGTTCTTTCAGTTTCATTTTTCACAGTTGACTCAGTCCTGTTGCCAACTGAATTTTACTGTTGTTACGATCGTTTTTTTATTTATCACATTGGCTATAGGGGGAAGGTTTGGGCCCAATAAAACTAGTTTAACCCCGCCGCAGCAGGTTTGCGCCTGTCCTAAGTCAGGAAATTTATTAAGCCTTTGTGTGTCTTGTCTGTTTTCTAGTTAGTTCACTTTATGTCTATCGGAGTCTAGGAAGATGCTTATTTCGCTGAACTTGATTACTCTTTTATTTAGGGGCCAACTCCAACCTACCGTTGGATGTGGGGTTTCCTCACCGTTCATTGAAGATCTTATGGTGGCTTTGAGTTGTTATTGCTCCCCTTAGGGTCGTTGTCTCTTTGACACATTCCCCGTTTCCCTTCTTTTTCTTATTTTATACCATGATAGAGAGAAATACTATTATATCCATACCTTACATATACGTAATGTCGTCTGGTAGTGGGAGGGCGAGGGAGATATCTCCCCTGCCCTCTCAATACACAGAAACTACTGTAGGATCTTAATATTTTAATGGATATGATATTGGCAAACGGGCTAGAAAGGGATCATGTGCTGGGAACTGTATCGAAAAGGGGACCATATTATACAACCCAAAGTAACTAACTGTTATTCATGTATAACAGTGCCAAATAGCAGTATTAAACATACACGCACTAAAGACCACTTTTACAACACATACCAAGTTTTTTTTTAACAACTGCAACTAATAGATATACACAAAAGTTATTCAACAATATTTTCTACACACACAGAACCTATTTATTTATTACAGTCGATTACACAAAAGTTTTGCATTATAAACTCGCCATACAATTAGTAAATTATTTTATAAATATTGGTAAACAATTTTTTTTCTTAATAGGTGATATAATTCACCAACATCACGTACAAGGGCGCAATTACTTTATAGTAAGTCGCCTCCAAAACCAACCGAAGAAGAAGAAGGAATTCGCAAGGCACGTGAAAACTAAGATCAAGGAACTGACCAACAAATATTGTCATGGGTGTGAAATAGATCACCCGTGCGAAACACACCAAATGTAACCGGAGAGCATGATTCTCCTCACAAAATTGCAATGTGTCACCTCCGGGGATCAAACCCGGGACCTCTAGCACTTCAGCCAGCCACCTAACCGAATGAGCTAAAGAAATATTCCGTTAACTCAGTCGATTTTTACTGGCTATATATCTACTACCTACTACAACGCAGGTAGGCTGTCCTGTCACACTTCCCCCCACCTCGAGAGTCATCATACTTGCTATGTATGACTCTCAACACAAATCACACACAAACCCTGGTTAGCTCCTTCTAACCACCGTGGGTTTTTTAGCTGGGCGCCAAATCGCGGAGAGCATGAATTTCATTACAAAATTGCAATGTGTCACCTTCGGGGATCAAACCCTGGACCCTTAGCACTTCAGCCAGCCACCTAACCGAATGAGCTAAAGAAATATTCCGTTAGATCAGTCGATTTTTACTGGCTATATATCTACTACCTACTACAACGCAGGCAGGCTGTCCTGTCACACACACTACAGCTGTTTAATGGGGTCACCCATGGAACATTTTCATTTGTATGGTGTAGAAGCGTTTGAAGAAGCCGTAGAAAAAGATACAATTCTCGTTTGGATGAACAGTGTTTGTAGTGCCCAAATAAGTCACGATGTGGAGTATGGATCTTTAAATCTGTTGTTAGACAGAGATTGTTCCCAGTAGACTAAAATTTTCTCAGTGATAGAAACCATGATAAAAGCTGAATTGTTATATCTCTAATGTGTTTTTAAATAACAAGTAACGCAAATGACATTTTTCAATCTTTATTGACGAAATGATCCACAAAAATCTGTACTATGCCCGTTGCTTCTCTGGGGTCCTTCAGCGAGTCCGTGATGTTGGTATGTTGGTCATGGAATATCCTCTACATCTATGAATCAGGTAATAAACGCAATGTTGTCCGCACACCGTGATCCCTTCTTCTTATACTCTGACGGTGTTGTAGGTCCAGGTGCGACAATGTTTATTCAGGAAAGCCAAATATGCGGCTTGATGGGGCGGTAGTCCCGACGGGTCGTAGTATTCTCACCTGGAATTGGCGTCAATGTACATGGCAAACCAATGTTCTCCGTCCAGCGTATCCGGGTCCGTGTTTCCCACCAGTGCCGAAGACACGTTCAATCTTCTGGGTAATCTGTTTCTGGCGTACACCCTCTCAACACGTTTCTGGTTACGGGGTCATTTTTCAGAACGTCTTCTATTTCTTGAGTGTTCATTTACGCACTGTAGTCAAACAAGACTTGTCTGTTCCTGTCAATTCTATGACGTTGTAAAATTCTGCATACAAAACCACGTTGATGGTGGCTGGGAGTGCTTCTGCAAAATGAATCTCCAGGCGTAAATTTCCTTGTTTGATGAGCTGGAACGTTCCCACTTCTGACATGTCGGGGTGAGATCGAATCCAAACAATTATATCCTTTTCCAAAATCTTCTCTTGAAATGGTTTTTTCTTCGTCCTGGAACATCTTCCCTGTGCTGGTATAGAGCCCCATGTAACTCCTGATGTATCCATCACTGGTAAAGTCTGGTTGTAAGGGTTTGCTGGGAATCTGTTTTCCATCCACATTTAAGGCCAGGAAATTGATCTGTAATGTTTGAAATTGAACGGGTTTTGAGTAATGATCCCGTTCGAAGCGCTACTATCCACACATCCAATCACAAATCTCTTTGGCATCTGTCCAAGAAACATGTTATCCTGTACGTAATTGGTGTTTCCTATTGGTACGGTATCTACTTTGACTTCCACTCTGCGAATGGGGTACTTGTTGCTGGTTTTTTCCAAGGCTTTTACGTGTCCCCTTCTGACGGCGGGACTGAGTTGTACATTTCTGATAAAGAGGCTAATGTCCTTGATATTGATCTGAAAAGCATCTGTATCACCCATTAGGGCAAGCACGTCTCTGCTTCTTCTCAGTTTTATTTTTATTTCCACTTGATTCAACAGGTGTTTTTCTTGACAAAACAGATCCAGGTGTAGTTTTCCCATCATCTACACGGTCTTGCTCTCTGCGATCAATGATTTCTTTTCTTTGAATCCTTTGTTTTCTTCGTCTTTTCTGCTCTCCAAATATCCGGGGGTGTCTTTGTACCACATGACTCCAGTCAACTGCGACTCTTTTGCGGCTGGTCCATAGCTAAGCAAGGTTTCCAGGTAAGCTCTGTACGGGTACATGCTAGTTGGAGGGGAGACCAGCTTTTCGTTGAGACTGACACTCACGTCGCTAAACAAGGAGTGCATCCATAAGATGACGGGTCCCACGTCCGAATCTCCGGCCAGGTTAGATCCATCTGCTTTGGCGATCTGTGCTTCCACGAACAAATGGGTATTGGACAAATCTATGTAATCTTCTCCGGCCCCGCTCACCACGAATTCGTATGGGCCTTGATCCGTCAGGCTCGAAGTAAACCCCTTCTGTTCCCAATATCCGTGTTCCACGCTGGTCTGGGTTGGTGGAACTCCGAACAAGTCCAGTTCCGATTTGGTACATTCGCATGACTGAGGATGGACGAGAGCCCCAATCCAAAGATGTCTGGATATGTTCCCTTGCCCGGTCTGACAACGTCTGGTTCTTTTCTTACGTGTGGTTCCGTTTATATTCCTTTCTCCGGGAGGTCCAGACCGGGCTAGAGCTATCTTTAACATCTGTTGTCCGATGTTTTTCAATCTGGTTTTGGCGGCCTGTTTCAGATTCTTTCCTTGAACCACGTCTCCCGCGATGTTGAGTCCCGTCTTCAGGGCCTCGCGGCCCAAGGTTTCAGCTCCACTCTTCAGTAAGGGCATGACCGCCTTAAACAGCCCTCCGAATATGCTTCCCAGACCGTGACCTCTTTGAAATCGACCCCCGGCGTACACGGGGTATCCGTGCCCACTTGGCGGAGGTAATAATCGTGGAAATATCTTCCGTCGCTTCTGTAGGGTGGTCTCATTCTAAATTCGTCTTCTTGTTTCTGCATTGAAGTGTCACCATCACTCGCCCTCGTTCAGATGGCACTTTCTTTCCCATGTCTTCCCTTATATCTATCTGTATGTCCTGGAACCGACGCTGTGTTAGAGTGCAGTACTGTATGGGGTCGAAGGTGCTCGCTCTCATCTCTCCGTCTCTGCCTGACACCGGTACTATATTCAACAAGGGAACCATGGTGTCCCCCACCATCCTCGGTTCAATTGGTACAGAGAATGGAGTCCTTGGTGAACGTCCGATACGTAGGGCGCTTCGTGCGTTCCCGGTCCCAATATAAGATTATCGAATCCGAGGAGCAGCTTTAACAAGGGACTGATGAACACTTCCGACATGTCTCTGACCGGTATTTTGACGTTCTGGTTCACTTCGATTATATCCATGGAAAATACTGTCCTCATCTTATCGTTTTGGTGTCTCATGTTTTCGATCTCCTTGACGATTCTCCTCGGGGTTGCGTAGTAACCTTCTAGTAATACAAAAATATGTTTCTCGTGGTGTTTGTTCGTAAACTGTATCCATCCTTCGTCTTTACGCATGTTGAACCAACTATGTGGATAATGTATTTCGGCGAGGCCAATCTCCCACGTCCCGTCTAGATCCAACATCTGTGGCAATCGGGTGGTGAAACTCGCCAGGGTGTTGTTCGGATAATAGTTCATGGAACTGTTACTGGGAAAGGTCAGATAAAACATTGTTCTGTTTGATTGTCGGGTTCGGTAGCAAGTAACCCAAACAACTGCTCAATAAGGTCGTCCATAAATTGCTGTTGGCGTCTCCGACCGTCAAGTTGTATATGCTGACTACGATGACGGTGTATAGAATCAACACTTGACAAAGAAACACGATCTCCGATCTGGGTATCTTCTTTCCAAAGGCGACCCAAGACGATCTGCTGTCCGTGTCGTTCGGTGCCATCAGTAAGACTGACGTCACATCGGTAGTGTCGCTCCTTTTTGTAAGTCCGACTTAAAGATCCACTTGTTGAAGGTGTCCGGATATCCCAACCATTTCAACAGGTATTGTACGCGCCGCCCCTTCTTTCTCTTCTTCAGAACGGTTTCTATTTTGTAGACGTCGTCCGTCTTCATGACTTGTAATTCCTCTGAATAAAACGTTCCCTCCAATTCTTCCCCGTGGTCGTCTTTGACCACCTAAACGGGCGGTCTGGTTTCGATACAGCGAACCACCGTAAACAGTCCTCCGTCCAGTTGGGTAGGTACCCCTTTTTAAACGTTTTCTTGGCTTTACTCAATCTAACCCTATCTCCCGGCTGGAATCTACATTTCTTCGTAGGGCCGCTCCTGCCGTACAGTCTTTTGGCTAATTTAGTTTGGTTTGACCACGTGACTTCTGCCGAGGGTAATCCGATGGTTCTATGTGGGGTTGTGTTGTAAGAATCCACAAAATCTTTAGGTTAGAGTTTCTCTATGGGTGAAATATTTCCACATCTTAGTCTTTAACGTTCGATTGAACCGCTCTAGTATGCTAGCTTTCGTCTCCTCGTTGTAGGTGGTGAGAAAATGGACGTCGTTCTCACGCAGAAACTTCTGGAAAACTCGGTTAGTGAATTCGGTTCCCTTGTCTGTCTGTAAACGGACGGGCCTATGCCCCGACTTGAAGATGGTAGTAAAAAGCTCTTTCCGGTCTTGTCTTTCAACGGAATCACCCATGCGCATCTTGATAAGACGTCCAAGCAGGTTAATAGATATTTGTATCCCTTGTTGTAAGTGGCTATTCTACCCACATCCACTAGATCGGCCTGCCGTTGGTGGTCTTTCCCATGCACCACAACTTTACGTCTGTGAAATTTTCTTCTGATCGGTTTGTGTAAGGCATAAGGGTCTTCAAGCATTCTCTTACTTCTTTGCGGGTGTATCCTTTTGGTTTGAATTTGTTCAAACCTCCGTAGCTTCCGGGAGCAGATAGGTTGTAATGCTGCAACTCCATAACGCGTACTGACGGTCTTTGGAATCAGCTCGGGTATTTAATAGGGTGACAAAGGCTTTCCCCTGGGTGTCGAAAACTCTGGTGAGCATGGTCGCGCTGTTCTCCAGGGAACTCTCTGCGTTCTCTGCCAACGGTTCGATGCTGGTGTTTTGGATTGCAGTATGTAATTCCACCTGTCTTGGTGTCCTATGAGATCTTGCGGTACGTTGGATTCTCTCAGGGCGTCCCCGAATGTTTCCAATCCTTCCGGGTTAAATCTTTTCCTCTCTCAATACGTCGTTGACCAGATCCACCACGTGACTTCCCCTAACGGTGCTTCCTTTGTATTGTAATTCCCCCTTCTCGTTCAAAGCGATGTCTGGACTGGCTTTCATTTTTTTTCAACAATAGTGCTGCTTTTGCTCTTAGAGTCTGGGGCATGCTGTCCATTATTTCCTGGTCCATTGGGTCTTCGTTCGCCGGAGTCGGTTGATTTGTTTGTGGTAAAGTAGACTGCACTGTGGGGGTAGGTCTGTAATCGTCTAATACGTTTCTGTATCTAAACAAGGCCTGGTCATGGAGTTTCAGATGTTCGTCTACGGGGACGTCTACTCTATCCAGTACTTCCTTCATCTCTCTGTCCAACGTACCCATGACATGTACTCTCTGCTCCACGGGCGGTTTGGGTCTTTGTTGCAAGTGGTTGGTGGGAATTAAAGGTACGGTCCTCATTGTAATAGTTTGGATATCAACGGTGCAACCACGGAAGCGAGCGTTGCCAGTAAAGACCAGAGAAAACCTCCTTTTTGTAAAACGGCTCTCTTCTTTTGTAGACTGACCGACTTTTTAGCCAGGGTCCTCAAACCCGTCTTGTGTTTCCTGAGCTTGGTCTTCTGCGCTTGAGTCAAATGCACGTTCCCCTTCAAAATGTTGTGGGCGCACTCGCACACAGTCCACCAAACTGCGGTCGGCTTTGGCGATGATTTGTTTACTGATGCAGAGTTTGGCTTTCTGTAGATACAACAAGTCGTTGACGTGTTTTCCCAAACGTGGAGATACCATGTTACCACATCGGCGTCTCGATCAACCCTGACGTCGAGACGTCTTCGCGTCCTTATTAATTCGTCCAAATGCACGGTTTGTGTTTCGCCCGGGAAAATGCGACTTTTCAATCTGAGTCTGTCCGGCGTCTGTTGTTTCATGTCTACGAGCAAGTAACCATGAGATTCGGATGTGGCTGCGGCAAATACATAAACGTAGAATTTCTGGGAAACATCTGTTGAGCCATGCTGTAAATCTGCGACACGTCTTTCGGATTTTTAAACAGCACCATGTAGAGCGCATTCAAACTGATGGTTCTATGGTGTTTTCCTTTGTGAAACAGATTCTGCACGATGTATATCACGCTGATATTTCTATGGTGACTATTCTTGATGAAAAGGGAGGCTACTCTGTCTTCCGTCTTTGCCATCAAGTCGTCGATGATAATGAGACTTCTCTGCTTTGGGTCCAACGTATCTAAATTTGGTAGTCCCGCTCGAAATTCCACACCGCGCACGGTCACGTGCAATGGCTGTACTCTCCGTAACATCACAAGATGCGATCTTGTACCGATGACATCATGTATGCAATGTTTTCAACGAATATTTTAACGAATACCGACTTTCAACTGCCGTGAGCGGCTATATGGCCTATGGTACGAGGTCCGTCTGGGTCTGTTCACTTTGTGCAATTTGACTGATCTCTGCTGCTAAACGTATGATATATTCTGCCTGTACACTTTCGAGCTTCTCTGGACAATCTATCTCACTTGCCATGTTGTCATCTTGTAGCAATTTGTCATGGTATGTTTAAAGTTGAACGTGTAATCTTTTTTTATAGTTACTGAATTATGTATCCACTGCTCTGATTGGTTCGTTTATTTTGTAAGGAGGCTTCTGATTGGCTCTTTTTCTCGTGTCTTGATTGGTTGGTTTGTGTCCAACCAAGCTGCCCGAATGGTTAGTTTTCCTGTGATCTGATTGATTCTCGTATCCAACACCTTGATACCTAGTTCCCCTCAGTGTTCGGTGATATATCTGCCATATGTCCCCGGTCCTATAGGGGTATAGGTGACACAGACGTGTGGTGTAGACGTACAGTACAACAATACGACCTGCATTAACAATTACATCATCGAACAGGGTCTCGGCAACCCTCTCAAAGATCTTGACAACTTGCTGATCCATCTCCAAATGAAACCAAACCTTTCAAACTCTAACCTTTATTATCTCACACGACATTTACCCCTTGACACCAACATCAAAACCTTTGGGTGGTTATCTCCCACCGATGTTTACACCTTTTGTCTCATTTAAAGTCTCATTGACATTTACCCCATGATATTCCTCGACACCGACATTAAACCTTCTCATTGACATTGACTCCATATCCACAACGTCCTACCTTTCTGTCTGTCTTCTCTTTTGTCTCATTGACATTTACCCAGTTAGTTCCTTACTCCAATCATTATCTCATGTTCATTTACGTCCATCAAAATGTTCTTCGGTATTATTGATGCATGTATTTTGTATTGTAGTTTCATGTAGTTTACTCCATATTATCTTAGTTTAGTATCATATATATTTTAACCAAATAAAACACATCAAATCTAGTTTGATAATCATATTTTCAAAAAAAAGTAAAAAAAAAATATTTACAATAAGTACACAATTCAAAATAAATACAAAAGTTTGACATTTCTAACATTTAAATTACATTTCCGGCTGAATAAACACGGTATTTAAAGTTTATCTGATAACAATTCCAGTTGACACGATATTTAATTCCTTATTATGGAAAGCGGTATGTACAAATTAAAGTTTTTTTTAAATGAAAATTAAACACGACAAAAAATAAATTAAAGTCTCTGGTACATGTATTTATAAATTAATGTCTCTTGTACATATATTAAAGTCTCTTGTATGTACATATATATACAAATTAAATTCTTTATCATAGTTCATTATCACAAATAAACATATTTATCACAGTTAAATGTCCAAAAATGACGTAGAAATTCCATCTGACATTACTTTCATCTTTGGGCAAAAGTAAGAAAAACCGCATCGCTCTTCGAAATAAGTATAAATTTTGTTACCGACAGTACGGAATCCTCTATTCACACCAGACCCGGACATTTGGACATCAGGACATCCATATATTTGTCTTTTGAAACGTATTGGTTCTTTTGTTGATCCCTTTGCAGCTAAATTTATCTTCTTGGCCAAAACAGTAGTGGGTTTTGCTGAAAAGGGCGATGATCCCGTCACCCCTATATTCTTCTTTAAATAATCCAGGGATACGTTTATCGTATGCGGCATGCTCCGGGGTATCACCTCGAGGAAACCAGTTATATTTTTCCTGCTGACGAAGTTGGGGACGGATGGCTTCTT
This sequence comes from Modiolus philippinarum, assembly GCA_002080025.1. Classification (NCBI taxonomy): domain Eukaryota; kingdom Metazoa; phylum Mollusca; class Bivalvia; order Mytilida; family Modiolidae; genus Modiolus; species Modiolus philippinarum. Next base: position 110,190 of record MJUU01073881.1, read on the forward strand.
CTAGCGACTGAGACGAAAGGGAAATATAGGTACTATCTGTATCCATAGAGCAGTACTGGAAATCTCTTCTATCAATATAATAACTCATAAAATCATAATAGAACTGGAGCATGTGAAGTTTGGCATATTGGTAAACGAAAAATCCAATGTGATTGGATAATTAAAAACTATGGTCTTCTTATTCATTTCCAGTTCGAAGGTCTTACCGTCGAGCTGGTTACAGAGTCTAAATGATGGGTCCACCAAATATCTGTTGACTATATTTTCGTTGCAATACGCAATCTCTCTATGTTTTTCTACATTGGTTACAGTTCTACCATACATAGAATTTCCTTGTAGTTTATTAGTTTCTGTCACAACATTTGTTTGGGTCGGCATCTCCAGCTCTCCTAGCATCACTTATTTCTTCTCCCATTGGGCGAAAGCAAGCAGACAGTGTATATTCCACCACTTGATCAATTGTTTTTATTTTGAGTCAATGTTGATGGTACCATTTTAATAGAGATGTAATAATAAGTATTTATGGCCAAACATACTACCGATTAAACTTTTACGGGGGTGTGTCATGATGTTACGTTCTTCTGCATACGTTTTCATGTGGTCTCCAATATCATCTCAACAAATATCAACATTCTAAAATATGGGTGGCATTTCAGCAAAATTGGATTTTATATGGTCGGGTAATTCTGTATCTACTTCAAAGGCGCCAAATATTCTATTTTCCAAAACACCATCTTTGATTTCATCTTCATCTTCTGTCATTGTTTTTAGGTGGTCGCAGGGTCTAGTTTGTGATTCGATGAATTGTTTTAATTGCGGATTGCTTTTGGTTTCGTTGATCCACTTGCATTTCCAAATTTGTACAACGTTGTAACCTTGGTCTTTCAAGTACTTTATTTTGGCTTGGGTCTTTTTAAACAGCTCAGACATAGGTAGTTTACGTATTGGGTTAAAACCATGACAATATTCATTCATCCAACAGGGATGTCCGTGCCAAAAACATCCTTGAAATTCATAGATTGTATTCGTTGTTTTACAATATCCATCTACGGACAAACGCTCCATACCTATTATTTTTTCTGTGTTGTTGCCTTGGTGGTTGATATGCTGACCGGATCGTCTTGCTTCCCATTCAAACCACTAAATTGCTAGATTTTCGTATATCTGTGGTCTGTTCTTTTAAAATCGTTTTCACTTTGACGTCGCACGAAATGTCCGGTTGGCATGGGTTGCATGATGCTCCATAAATATAAAGCGTTTGCGTCGTAGCCGATGATTTTCTTGCATACTTTCGGGTTGGGATATTCCATGGGTCTTATGTTGGTTACATCTTTTTCGTGGTAACGGTGAAATATAATGCTTGGTCCACCAACGATGTCATTTTTAAATAAATGATACAGGTCCTTGTTAGGTTCGTCTGGTAAAGTGAAGTAAGTTGACAAATTTCTAAACAAGTGTTTTAACCTTAAACCAGGTGTACTAATTCCGTCTAAAGATGTCGGTTCTTTGGTTCTTGTAGTAATTAAACATTTTTGGGATAGCTTCCAACATTGGAACTACATCTTTGTTGTTGTACCATATCAAAAAATCACGAAGAGTCTTCATGCCATTGGTGTTCCATATTTCTTGACAATACGAGTAATCTTCTGCAGAAATATTTTCGTTTTTTAAGGTAGAAAAGAAGGCAGCATGAGGAGATAGTTCTGTGGCATCTAATTTATCCAAAGAAGTTAAATGTTCATTGCAAAAGAATCCGTTTTCTTCCTCACAGCCTTAGGCTTTTAAAAATTGACTATAACTTAAACCAGGCGCCAGATAATTCGTGATGTCCAGAAACTTTAAATTTTCGGTCTTGACACACATGAAGGTATTGTTTCGCTTGATGGTATATTTGATTTTATGACTGTTTACCAATCTTGCAAAGAAATCGATCTTCATGGCGTTGATGTCATATTTACCAGAATTAAAGCCAACAACTGGTAATTCTTTTTAATGGCATTCTAATTTTTGTTTCAACGGGTATAAATAGTGCTTTTTAACTTCTTTTTCTTCGGGATCTTTGATATTTTCTAGGTCTTTGTCCATTCGTCTGGTCATCTGTGTAAAAAGGTAGCAAAAATTAGGGATTAATAGCTGGTATGCCTTTGAACTGATGTCTGTCAAATATCGAAGACAGTCGTCAACAACATTTTCGGTTTCACCCTCCGAAACAAAACATACTGGGTCTGTAAAATCGGGGACGTTGGAACAACCAGAAATGCTCAATAAGACATGTTGGTTAGTCCATTCCACTTTGTCGGATCTCTTTTTGTCTGGGTTAACATGGCTTCGATGTCGTAGGTTGCTCTAAAGGGGTAGTATTTGATGTCCTCTGGTACGTCGATGTCTTCGTTTTCCAGTTCGTCAAACACTGACGTTGGAGTGTGGTATACCCCACCGGGGTATTTATAAATAACTTCACCTTGACAAGTCCTTTCATGGCGGTGTAACATGCCTGTATGCTTCCATAACCGGTCGCATTTGGAACAGAGGTAACTTTTACTGTACTTGTATATGTCGGTGACGTAACTAAAATGGTTTTCATATAAATTTAAATTCATGGTGCTATCATGTTTGTACGGGGATCTTCGTACCAAATGGGCAGCAATATTTCCATCTTCTGTTTGTTGTAAATCGTAGATGTAAACGTTGACTCAAACAGATTTTCTAAAATATACATTTCACTTAAGGTAACTCACTTAAATATTTTACGAAAGGATATAGAGTAAATGAACATGAGACCATAACACATATGTAAACTCCAACTGCAATAATTTCAATGAGCTGTATGGCCATAAATATGGCTGTAAGTTCCAGGCTGACATACCACGGTGCAGTAAATATCGGCGAAAAAAACATTTTGGCGGAGTCTCTACGTCTTTGGCTGGTGTTCCCTGGTGGACAGCAAGGCAACGGGAAAAACAAAGCTCATCGGTATAGGTACCATTAGAACATCCGAGAAGAGCAACCAGGCCTCTTTTTTGGATATAAAATCAGGAAGCAACACATTGGCATAAATAGGGTGTTGGTTCAACTTGTTGATGTAGAAAGTAACGGACGATCTATTTGGTGTCCGGGCGTTGCTGGCGGATGTATTCCAGCATGTTCTGTCGACTCAACTCGTCCAGGAAAGGTTCAAGGTCTTGTTCCTTCCGGATGAGATGAGGCAATTCGAAAAACCTGGCGTTGTTCTGGCTGATATGATAGTACCTCAGCTCTCCGTACTCTACATGACGGAGAATAAAGCCAAAAGAAAGATTTATACGGAAGGCTGTACTTTGTTGCTGGAAAATATGGCGAACCAGCTGGTACATTAGGTGACTGAGGCGGTGAACGGAGTGATGGCTGGGTTGGTGCATCCGTCCGGGCCTGTTTTGGTGACGGAACAGGACTAGCAGCTCTTGGTTGGTGGACGGACTGGGCGGTCATGGAGTGTCCGATGACGCCGAAGATTGCTGGGGTCGTTGAACAGGACTCCACAGACGTCACAAGGTAGGCGATATGCGTGACTATTTTCGTGGCGCTTTCGTGAATCAGACCTGATAAATTGCTGCCCACACACAGAACAGCTGTAGTTCTGGCCGCCATTATGAGTCTTCATGTGACGATTGAAGTTGCTTTTGTCTGAAAAGGATTTTCCGCATTTCTCACAGATAAAGGCCATCTGAAACGTGAGAAAGAAAAACCTGTGTGGAAAATGGTATTAAATTTATATTAAATTAATAAATAAATTATTTTGTGTAAACGGAAGTTTTGTAAACAGACGTACAGACACAGATCTATTGCCGTTCCATGGCCGCACTTTTTTGTTTGAGATGTGTAAACGCATTGGCCTTATTGTCGGATGAGTTATAAACACACGTACTGACCCTGTTGGTCACGATCGTACTGACTTTGTCGGGGTCTCTTGTTTATTTTGTATTAGCGCTGTAAACAAACTCTTTGTCCCTTTTGGCACGGTCGCACTGAATTTGTTGGGTTTTCTAGTTTATTTTGTATGTTAACACGTTGGTGCTATTGTAAACAGACGTACTGACATAGCTCCATAGGGCCCAATTTTGGTGTGAAATCGGTTTGTTTTTCACGTGGATTCGATTTCCCAAATGGTAATTTCATGTTTATACAGGTTGGGAATTTCGTTTTCTAACTAAACGTTGTGTGTTTTCAACTTTATGAATTGTTGTTTCTTTGTGTTATTGGGATTCCCAAGATGACGTGTACATAATCAGTATATATAGAGGGTAAGAAAGGGGTTGCTACTCACGGAAATAAATTTGTAAAATATTTTTGGTGTGAAATCGGTTTATTTACCTCATGGATTCGACTTCGCAAATGGTCTTTTCATGTTGATAAAGGTTGGGAAGGGGTTGTCGTATACTATACGTAATATCATACCCTTTCCGGTGCCTCAATATAGCAAACAAAGGATCGGGTTTATAAACTAACTAATTGTGAATAAATAGTATGAAAATAAGACCTTTAACAAGAAAATAAAGTCCAACTACAATCCAAACGACACAAAATAACACATGAAGTTGTAAACGTTGAAAATCTGAAACAAAAGAAAATAAACATAAACCTCGATAAATGACTTTTTAAAAAACATGAAAGCAACTGTATAAATATATAAAAAAGGTTTTCAGAAACAATGTACTTACAAGAATATAAGGAATACAAGGTTTCAAGTATGAAAAAGCGTCTGATTCCATGAGAAATCAATTCGAATGTAGACGCCAGGATCACGTGATCACAATTAAGATTAAGGAGGCTCAACGGGGACAGAAAAAAAAAGTGTACACTATTTTCAATAATGTTTAAAAACTTAGTTTCGAACATACACACTTCTATTATTCTATTGAAAATTGGCACTATACAAATATTCTTCGTCTACGGACAAGACGGAATAAATAAAATAATGTACTACAACATCAAAAATTTTATTTGAGTGTTTCATCTCGAGTACATTTACCCATTGGGAATACGACTACTTACAAGAAAAAAGTCTTACTTTCAAATACAGAATAAGTAAAATCCAAGTTATACGCCATGTGCACAATACAGATAAAACACGTCTGATTAGTTGGAGAACGATGTTGAAATGACGCTTTCCAATTTCAAAGGATGAGTGGCAGTAAGACCCATTTTTGGCCCAAGATTTACCATGAAACTAAAACTATACAAACAGACGTCTTATGTTCCTGAAACATTGAACAAATATAGGGCTTTATGAAAATGATAAAGCTTTTTTCCATATCAGTTTGATTCTCATGATAATCAGTTAACTCAAAAGCTATATTTTTGGAAATAGTCAGAATTTCATAGATATTTGCTGTGTTTTGCACATTTTTGTGCTTTGAAAAATATGGGCACATCTGAATAACAACTTCATATTTAGTCAAAATGTGTAAAATGGTGAAATACATCATTTCTGAAAGTTTGAAGTTGTTGATTGCATGTGCCCCATGTTCACTTAAAGAAAATTTGCTTTGAGAACATTCAAAATTGCAGATTTTCTGATTTTCTTTCAAAAAGACGGCTCCTTGTGATGTCACAATAACGTCAAAATGAAAGGAATTCGTATTATTATATGTTTTCTTTGTAGCCAGATGTAATAGTTAATATTTCCCATAAATATCACACTATTTTAAACAACTTGATTTTTTTGGGCCAAATATGGGTCTTATTGCCACTCATTCTTTACCTGTATTGGGCTAATCTGTTATGTAACGAAGACTCTCATTGATCCGCTAAAACTCATGACTATTTCGAACAGGAAGGAAAGGCTCTCATTGGTCCGTTCAAGTTTGAAACGATTGGAAATCGAGCGCGCAACGCTACCATTGGTCCGTTTTGAATATTTGAATGTCAAATCTGTAGGGAAACGCTTTCATTGGTCCGTTTTGCACATCGTCACTTCCGTTGACGTCATACTTCCGGTTGACGTCATTTCCGATGACGGTGACGTCACACTTCGGGTCACGTGATTCCGTGTGACGTCATACTTCCGGTCACGTGACTTCTGGATGACGTCATACTTCCTGTCACGTGACTATGACGTCATACTTCCACCTGGTCAACTTGGTCTACGTCAAATATGACTTGAACGGTGCTCATATACTACTAATTATATAATATACCTAAATATCAACACTGAAATTTCCTGGTATGGAATTGTAACTTACAATATCAAAATAAAGTACCGAAGTCTAAAGAAAACTCAATATTTTCCAAGGGAGGTAATTCTTTTTACTTCAAGTTCAGCAATAAGGATAATTAAAATTTGTGTGCAGTTTTCTTAACATTTGAAAAAAATGATAGCTTGTAAATACAAATCCTCTTGTGTTTCTTATACCTAAAAATTGTTAGAAATACACCAAATGTTTGAAACACTACCAGAAGCTTAATTCAAGAAAAACCAAGAAATACAAAACATTTAAGACCCATTGCAAAAAATAAGTAGTAAAAACAACTTCCGATCCAAAATGATGATAGGTATCGAAATTCTGATTATTAAGGGCCATGTGAATTTTTCGTATCGAATTTATAAAAAAAAAAGAAGAAAAAAAAAAAAACAGTATCGAAATTGAATAACAAAATTAAATGTTTTCACACCCGCTTGATTGGGCTTCATATACGGCTGAATATATCTTCCAAACGTTAAATGGAATCTGGTTTGGGTGACTTGTGTTTGCATGCAAACATATCATCACTCGTTATTATTATTTTACTTCCAATAATTTTTGTCCACATGTCTTCTCATAGTTTTCCTGAACCGAATCACTTGATACCCAGTTAGCACAGATATGTTTTTAAAACATTTTTAAAACGTTTTCAAAAATGGTGTGAAAACATTTTTAAAAATGGTTTGAAAATGGAATGTTTTTGAAAACGTTATAAAAGCATTTTAGAAAAAATGTTTTCAAAAAACATTTCAATAACAGTTTGAAAAATGTTTTAAAAACCTTCAAATGTATGCTCACGGAAACATTTTTACAATGTTACACAAGAATGTTTTTCTGAAATATTTCAAAAATTTATAACCATAGTATTTCTTCCAAATGTTTAACAAGTGTTTATGTTATTTTCAACATAACTTGAAAATCTTTGTTCATATCGAAAGAAAGCACTACCGGGGTTTACCTTAGACAACGTTCGTTAACAGGCCGCATTTTTCATAATTGTGTTGTATGGTGTACATTTTCTACATTTTTTTTTCATTCTCATGCATCCTTATGTTGAAAGCTATGATATCAAATGTATCATGACATATATTTAGAGACACAATTTGAGTTTTGTCCCAGTGTTAAGCGTATTTACAGTGTACATTGCATATTAATAATAGTTTTAATGGTCATTTTTGTATCGTTTGTGTGTTTGCAAATGAAACGTCTAGCATTCGTTTGTAGTATTGGCTTCAAATCAAATTAAAATATAGCATAGATTCCGAAAAACAATCATGAGCAGAACAACATATAAATACGGAACCCAAAATGGATTTTTTCACACCTACTCTGAACATGTGTTATTATTAAGAATTTTTTTTATTAAAACATTGGCAGTAATGATGTTTTACTAAATAAAATAATATATAAAGTCAAGGAATGTGTTCAATAAAATTTTGTCCAGTAAATGCTGTGCCTCCTATGTATGAAAACAATCCCTAACTATCGATCTTGAAAAAAACCTATGCTTGTTTCGTATCAGTTTCTATAGCAAGCTCGTGCTCTCCTCGTGCATTGTTCAACGAAAAGAAGTAACTGCTATTTAGGCACATAATCTTAAAAAAAAAAAAAAAAAAAAAAAAAAAAAAAAAAAAAAACCACTAAATAAAATCATAGTAAACTGTCATTCATTCATACGATGTTGTAAAGTTGATTTTGTACCCAGATTTTTTTTAATAACATCGACCGAACATTTAGTAAATCTTCCATGTAACTGGTTTTAAAATCACACATTTTCGGGTGTGTCAGGACAATGTGCATTTCTTGTTATACAAGATAAACATCTATTTTTCACTTACAACTCTGTACATTATCGATTACATGTTGTGATGACAATCTCTTATCTGTTAAAATTATTTCTGTTATCGGTCAATTTTAAACCCGCTTCAGAAATGTAGACATAATTAATTAATTGGTATCAAATTAAATATGCAAATTTCACAGTAAATGCTTGCAATTCATTTATTTTTAATTGGTTGATTGTCCAAAAAATATATACTATCATGTTTTTAATGGACGTATATTGAAATATTGAAATATACGTCCTGGTTTTCGACACAAAAAATAGATTTATTAACTGATATACTCACATATTACAAACCATACAACTTTTTATCAGCCAGTTCACTTTTTAAGAGATAAGTTTTTATCATACTTGTCCTTTTAAAAGAAGTTAACTGGTAATGTTGACTAAATTTGATTAAAATATATTTGCATAATGTTTTGAAACTGCTTTTCAAAAATATTGTGCCAGTTAAATAAAACATATAAGCATAATATTCTTAAAATGTTTCATCAACATGTTCTATTTTGATTAGATTAAAATGTTTCCTTGTAATATCTTAAGAACATTTCCTTGAAATATTTAGGCCAAAACATTGAAAAAGGAACAAAAAGTGTCTTTAAATTATAAAATCTTGTTGTTTTTAATTATATTATCATGCCATTCAACTCTATTGTACAATCGGTTTAACTTAAATGTTTTATGAAAATATTTTAACTCAACATAATGGAAACATCAAGAGCCAATGCATATATAACGTCTCGTTATTATTTAGCGGTGTAACGGAATAAAAACACATTTTCAAAATGTTCTGAATAAATTTGGCAAAATGTTAATTATAACGTCCGAAACAATGTTCTGGTGTGATGATTTTATAATGTTTTAAGTATGTTGTGAAAAAATGTTACCCAAAATAATTTTAAAACGTTCTGTTAAAATGTTTATAAAACATTATAAAATGTTTTACTCAAAGTTTGAAAAATTGTTTGTCAGCACATTTTGTTAAAACGTTTTTAAAAAAAGATAAAACGTTTTCAAAACATTTCAGAAATGTTTCAATAAAATGTTTTGACGAACCCCCAATAAGCCTCGAATAAAATGTTTCGAAAATGGTCTGTGTTAGCTGGTTACTTGGCACACTCTTGAACCACCATGTGAAGTTTTGTATGACGGTGAAAAAAATTTCAAAATGGCCGCCATTTTACGTTTAAAAATGGAAAACAAAATATCTCAGGAACTGTAATACAGAATTTGTTCATATTGTGCATAAATGTTCAATACGATGAGAGGGAGGAATTTATGCGAAAAAAATCAAAATGGCCGCCATTTTCAAGACGGCCGCCTTTTTACGTAAAAAAATATCAACTAAGTCTGATTTCAACAAAAAATTACTTCTAGACAGATTTTGACATTGAGAACAAGATGCAATGGAAAAATTTTTCAAAATGGCCGCCAATTTCAAGATGGCCGCCAAAATTTGAAGAAAAATTGATTTCTAGACACATTTTGACGCTGGGAACAAGATGGAGTCACGGAATTGGCTGCCAGGGGCGACATCAGCTATTGCTAGCAATTGCAAATCTAGATATTAAGTCTCCCAAACGAAGTTTGTGGAGACTTATTGTTTTTACTCAATTCTTATTTTTCTTGTTATTCTTGTCTTTCCGCCAAAAAAATTCTCCGACCATTTTCTCAGAAATTAATGGTGCGATCTTCACCAAACTTCACAGGAAGATGGATCCCTATTCCCAAAAGATGTAAACAGGTCTTGGAATTTTCAAAATAGCACCGGTTGCCTTTGAAACGGCAAAAAAGGCGGGAAAATGAAACTGCTCAGAATTGGATGAAACTTTACAGGAAGGTTGATTAGGACATGGGGAAATGGTTTCTGGTCTCCAAGATTTCAAATTGGCACCAGTTTCCATGGTAATGGCAAAAAGGCGGGAAAATGATAGTGCTCAGAATTGAATGAAACTTCATAGGACAACGGCAGTAGAATACCGAAGGAACAAAGCACAAGATTACATAAATCAAAGTCCAGAGACAAGGCAAAATCAAGAACACCAGTAGACGGAAGACCAAAGACACTACATGCCCACAAAACACACAACCACTACATATAAAACACAAAAAACGAAAGCACTATCTGTGTGAACTCTCAAAAACAAAGTGACATCAGGTGCTCCGGAAGTTTAAGCATGTCATGCTCTGTATACAGCACCCGTCACACTGTCAGTGGGTCAATCCAGGGTAAAGTCAAAACCCGGTAATGTCAAATCCGGGATGACGTGAATGTAGCTGCAAAAGTAAGTTTTCATTTGTGACACTGACATTTCATATCTATCTATGATGTCGTGGCAAAGGCGTGGAAGGTTAATTAGGTTTCTGGTCCAAGACTTCAAATTGGCACCGGTTGCCATGGTAATGGCAAAAAAGGCGGGGAAATGAAAGTGCTCAGAACTGAATGAAACTTCACAGGAACGTTGATTGGGACATGGGGAAATGGTTTCTGGTCTCCAAGACTTCAAATTGGGACCGGTTGCCATGGTAACAGGAAAAAAGGCGGGAAAGTTAAAGCACTCAGAATTTGATGAAATTTTTCAGGAAGGTTGCTTAGGACATGGGGAATTATTTTCCAGTATCCAAGACCTCAAATTTGCACCAAGGAAATGGTAAAAAGGGCGGAAAAATGAAAATATTCAGAATTGGTTGAAACTTTACAAAAAGGCGATCATTGCCGTGGAAACAGAAAAAGCTTGAAAATTCAAAGTTTTCGATCAGAATTGAAGAAAACTCAACAGACAGATTGCATAGGTTATGTGGAAGTGATTTGAAGCCCTGATTTCTGATTTGGAAGTTTGTTTGGGTGACTTTTGTATCGGCATCCTGATACAGTTATAAATTTTTATTATGTCGCCCCAGACGTAGTCGGGGAGACATCTTGTTATTTTTCCGTTTCTTTGTTATTATTTCTGTTCCTTTATTAAGTCTCCCAAACGAAGTTTGGGAGACTTATTGTTTTTGTTGCGTTTCTTATTAAGTCGCCCAAACGAAGTTTGGAGACTTATTGTTTTTGCTCCGTTTCTTCTTCTTATTATTATTATTATTATTATTATCATTCTTCCTCTTTTTCTTCCGCCATGAACTTGTCCAACCTAGTTTTCAAAAACCATTGGTCCAATCTAAACCAAACTTCACAGGAAGATGGAACCCCATCCCAAGCTGTGCATTCCACTCTTGGAATTTTCAAAATGGCCGCCGTTGCCATGGAAACTGAAAAAGGCGGGAAAATCAAAAGTGCTCCAATTTGGATGAAATTTTACGCAGAGGCTGCCATTCGTGTGACAAATTGAAATTCTAGGTCCATGGGAGGTTTGGGCGACTTTTGTGTTTCGCTTTGCGAACACAGTTATTACTTGTTATTATTATTCTTCCTCTTTTTCTTCCGTCAGTGAACTTGTCCACCTGATTTCTCAGAGACCGATGGTCCAATCTTCACCAAACTTCATAGGAAGATGGAACCCCATCCCAAGATGTGCATTTCAGTCTTGGAATTTTCAAAATGGCCGCCGTTGCCATGGAAACTGAAAAAAAGGCGGGAAAACTCAAAGTGCTCCAAATTGCATGAAATTTTATAGGAAGGTTGCGTAGAAAGTGTAGAACATATTTTGAGGTTCAAAATTTGCAAGGATGCTAGTTAATGGGAGGTTTGGGCGACTTTTGTGTTTCGCTTGCGAACACAGTTATTACTTGTTATTATTATTCTTCTTTCCCTTTCTTTTCGTCGCAATGAACTTGTCCGCGCAAAATCTCAGAGACCATCCAACCTACAGCTTTCAAATTTTGTAGGATATTAGCCCCATGTATCTAGATGTGCAATCAGGAATTATTTTTCAAAAGGGGGTCCATTAAGGGTACTTTTGTGGGTATCAAAAAGGGGTGGGGTCGTCCTATAGTAACCCTATGGGAAATTGAAATTTTGAAAGTTTTTCACCATTTTTTTCACTGTTTCTCAAAAACTATTAACACAAGCTCCATCAGAAAGGTAAGGATCATGTAAGAAAGGGTTCCACAGCATTGGGAATTTCAAAATAACTACCGTTGCTATGGAAACCATACCAAAAAAATGGAAATTTTGGGAAAATAGTAGTTTCTGTTGATAATAGTATTTTAATTACAGCAATGTGTATTACTTAGGTTATAAGGGGAACCCCTGCCCAAATTTCTTTTGGAAAGGGTCTGACATTGGGTGAAATGGACAAGAGAGCACTTTGTTGTCATGGAAACAAAACCAGAAACGTGTTTTTTTGTTGAAAAATTGAGTTTTCTGCCCCCCAAAAAAAGGAATTTTGAGAAATATGTATTAAATAGGTAATAAGGGGAACCCCTGCCCAAATGTTCTTTGGAAAGAGATCTGAAATTGGATGTAATGGACAAAAGAGCATTTAGTTGCAATGGAAACAAAACCAAAAGCATATTTTTGGGGGAAAATCAGGTTTTCTGATAAAAAAGAAGGAATTTTGAGAAATATGTATTACATAGCTTATAAGGGGAACCCCTGTCCAAATTTTTATTGGAAAGGGTCTGAAATTGGGTGTAATGGACAAAAGAGCAGTTTGTTACCATGGAAACAAAATCAGAAACGTATTTTTTGTTGAAAAATTGAGTTTTCTGACAAAAAAAAGGAATTTTCAGAAATATGTATTAAATAGGTTATAAGGGGAACCCCTGCCCAAATTTTCTTTGGGAAGAGATCTGAAATTGGATGTAATGGACAAAAGAGCATTTGGTTGCCATGGAAACAAAACCAAAAGCATATTTTTTGGGGGAAAATCAGGTTTTCTGATAAAAAAGAAGGAATTTTGAGAAATATGTATTACATAGCTTATAAGGGGAACCCCTGCCCAAATTTTTTTTGGAAAGGGTCTGAAATCGGGTGTAATGGACAAAAGAGCACTTTTTTGCCATGGAAACAAAACCAGAAACGTATTGTTTGTTGAAAAATTGAGTTTTCTGACAAAAAAAGGAATTTTGAGAAATATGTATTAAATAGGTAATAAGGGGAACCCCTGCCGAAATTTTCTTTGGAAAGAGATCTGAAATTGGATGTAATGGATAAAAGAGCATTTGGTTGCCATGGAAACAAAACAAAAAGCATATTTTTGGGGAGGAGATCAGGTTTTCTGATAAAAAAAGAAGGAATTTTGAGAATATGTATTACATAGCTTATAAGGGGAACCCCTGTCCAATTTTTTTGGAAAGGGTCTGAAATCGGGTGTAATGGACAAAAGAGCACTTTGTTGCCATGGAAACAAAACCAGAAACGTATATTTTTTTGTTGAAAAATTGAGTTTTCCAACAAAAAAAAAAAGGAATTTTGAGGAATATGTATTAAATAGGTTATAAGGGGAACCCCTGCCCAAATTTTTTTTGGAAAGGGTCTGAAATTGGATGTAATGGACAAAAGAGCATTTGGTTTTCATAGAAGCTAAACCAGAAATTATTTTTTTACATAGGTTATGATTGGAAACCCCTACCCAAATTTTTTTCAAAAAGGAGTCTCGTTATGCCTTGGTATCCGATTTGGGAGTTCGTTTTGGAGACTTTTGTGTTTCGCTTGCGAACACAGTTATTACTTATTATTATTATTATTATTTTACTTCCCAGAATTTTGTCCTGAGCTTTTCTCAGAGTTGGCTGAACAGAACCACTTGATACTTGGCACACAGTTGTAACACCATATGAAGCTATGCATGACGGTAAAAAAAAATTCAAAATGGCCGCCATTTCCAAGATGGCCGCCCTTTTACGTCAAAATTTAAACTTTGTCCGATTTCAACGAAATTTGATTTCTTGGTAGATTTTGACTCTACAAGGTGGGATCATCGAATTGGTTGCCAGGGGCGACATCAGCTATTGCTTGCAATGGCAAATCTAGTTATTATTCTTTTTCTTCCTTGTCCGTCTCAACTTTGTCCATCAGTTTTCTCGGACACCACTGATCCTATCTTAACCAAACTTCACTGGATGATGGCATTCCATCCCAAGATGTGCATTTCAGTCTATGAATTTTGAAAATGGTGACCGGTGCCATGAAAATGGTAAAAAGGGCGGGAAAATCAAAGTGTTCAGAATTTGATGAAATTTTACAGGAAGGTTGCCTAAAATATGTAAAACTGACTTCTGGTCTCCTGAACTTCAAAATGGCCACCGGTTCTATGGAAATGGTAAAAAAGGCGGGAAAATCAATTTTACAAGAACGTAACCTAACATGTGTAGAACTGACTTCTGGTCTCCAAGACTTCAAAATGACGACCAGTGCCATGGAAACGGTTAAATAACTGAATACTGACATTACTGTGAATTTATTTTCTGCATATGCGTATTTCGACAACTTATGTCTCTTCAGTGCAGATAAAATCTAAACGTTTGGAAGACCATAAACTCAAAGACGTTTAAAAACTGATAGAGAACAAATAACCAATATGATCTAAAAGTGAAGCCAAAATCAGCTAAGGACAGAGCTTTGCATTAGGGAGATACTCCTTAGTTTTTAATAAAAATTTACAAAAATTTAGATATTGTAAGGTTTCAAGTAGAATCGGCTTTCGGGTCAGCACTGAAGTACTGACTACTGGGCTGGTGAATACCCTCGGGGACTAATAGTCCACCAGCAATGGCATCGACCCAGTGGAAACAAATAACTGAATACCGGAGTTACTGTGAATTTAATTTTAAAAAGGCTGGAAAATCAAAGTGCTCAGAATTGGATTAAATTTTACAGGAAGGTTGCCTTATATGTGTAAAATTGACATCTGGTCTCCAATACTTAAAAATAGGTAGCTGTGCCATGGAAATATTAAAAAAAGGGGGGAGAATCAAAGTGCTAAGAATTGGATGAAATTTTACAATAAGGTTGCCAAACATATGTAGAACTGACTTCTGGTCTCCAAGACTTCAGAATGGCGACCGGGGCCATGGAAATGGTATAAAAAAGCGGGAAAATTAATGTGCTCAGAATTGGATTAAATTTTACAGAAAGGTTGCCTTATTTGTGTAGAAAATAGCGACCTGTGCGAGGGGGGGGGGGGGGG
>MJUU01073881.1:125353-145144 GCA_002080025.1 Modiolus philippinarum
TCAAGATGCTCAGAATTTGATTAAATTGTACAGGAAGGTTGCTTAACATCCGTAGATTTGACTTCAAAAACTCCAAGACTTTAAAATGGCAACCGATGCCATGAAAATGGTAGAAAAAGGTGGGAAAATCAAAGTGCTCAGAATTGGATGACATTTCACAGGAAGGTTGCCTAAAATCTGTAGAATTGGCTGTTTGTCTCCAAGACTTCAAATTGATTCACGTTGCCATGGAAACGGAAAAAGGCGGGAAAATCCAAAGTGCTTAGAATTGAATAAAATTTGACAGGAAGGTTCATTTGGATCCATCGAAAGCCTTTGAATTCTGATAAGGGAGTTCGTTTGGGAGACTTCTTGTGTTTGCATCCAAAAACAATTAATTCTAGTTATGTTGCCCCAGACGTAGTCGGGGCGACATATTGTTATTGTTCTGTCTCTTCTTTTTCTTCTTCTTATTATTCTTTGTTATTATTGTTCTTCTACACATTCTTGTCCGGACTAGTTAGAGAGAACGGTTTAATGTAATCAAATGAAACTTGGCAGGTAGTTAGATCACCATAACGCGGAGTGCAGGCTACGAAAAAAAAAATTCAAAATGGCCACCATTTCCGAGATGGCCGCCAAAATACGTCAAAATTTCAAAGGTGTCCGATTTCAACGAAAATTGATTTCTGGGTAGATTTTGACGCTGCGAACAAGATGGAGGCATCGAATTGGCTGCCAGGTGCTACATCAGCTATTGCTTGCAATTGCAAATCTAGTTATTATCAATTTTCTTTTTTTTCCGCCTCGAAAATTTTTCTGGGGCAGATCAGATATGGGGTAATTGTAATTGTAATCATTAATCAGCTGTAATCAATTACATCTTTAAAAGTAATCAGTGTAATCATTAATCAGCAAAAAATCTGATTACATGAAATTTAATTTAATCAATTATTTTCAAAAATAGCCTGTAATCCTGATTACTTTATCATTACATTCTGATTAAAATTAAAATATCAAAATCTCAAATCATGGATCTTTTCATACCAAAAATAATTCTAAAAAATATCACACAATGGTAATGTAATGGAAAAAATTGTGCAAATAGAAGTATTTTCTTTTTATATATATCAAAAAATAATATTCTTTAGGGCAAAATGTATTTAGATCAGCAAATTGTACTTGATATATTTCCAGGATCTACCACTTTATGATCAAATTATAATTTAATCACATGAAAATAATCACATTACAAATAGATAAAGTTGTGAAAATCTTATTCCTGATTGAAATTTAATTATGGTTATGATTAAGTTTTGTTTACTTTTTATTTAAAATTTTAATCCTTTGTTTAATCAGTGTTAAAGTCACCTTTGAGGTGACAGGTAGAAAACAACTATGGTTTGTTTTGTCCCTAAAGGCATTATTTGGAAGGTACATGTATAATGCAATTTGATTTTGTAAGATTGAATGTATAAAGTTAATTTAATATACATTTACAGAAGCCATGCCAAGAATTGAAAATAAGGGGGGTATGGAGTGATTGCACTTATGCATACCTGTTAATCCTCTCACAATGGGAGGGAGACTCCCACTAACTCATCAAATATCCCACTTTAGAAGGTTCTCCCTCCTGGAAGACCAGAAAGAGAAAAAATGTCCCTCAATCTTCCACATTTACAAAATAATACACTATTTTAAGAAATAATTGTTATTTCTATACAAAAATGTTTATTTTACTGCTTAATATATACTGAAAACAACTATTATTTAAAAATCTCTCATAATCAAAAACATTTATGAGGGAGATCACCCATATAGTTCTTTTTATAGGCGAACACCTATGGCATATGGCAACCTCATATCAAGCACTGAGGAAAATACTGAATCAAGAAGTACATGACTTAAATTCCTTTTTAGTTAGAAAAGAACAAATAAAAAAAATATTGCAATTTCTTAATCATAGAGTTCAATGTAATCAGGTGTAATGATGATAACTCTTCATTGTAATCATTAAATTAATTTAATCAGGTTCAAAATGCTGTAATCATTAATTTAATTTAATCATACATTTTGGAAAGTAATTGTAATTTAATGTAATTTGATGAAAGTAATCGGACCCATCTCTGGGGCAGATCTCAGAGATCACTGGTCCAATATCAATGAAACTTTGCAGGAATATAGATATCAATGTCTAGTTATGCAGGAAGGTCTGCCGACTTCCAAAATGGCACCGTTGCCATGGAGACGTCGAAGAAGGCGGGAAAATTGAACAAATTTGAGACATTTTGTCCGGGGCAGATCTCAGAGACCACACATCAAATCTGAATAAAACTTAGCAGGAGCATATATACTAATGTCTAGTTGTGCAAAAAAGGTCTATTGATCTTCAAAATGGCACCATTGCCGTGGAAACAACAAAAAAGGCGGGAAATTGTAAAAAAATTGTATCACAATTTCTCCGGGCCATATCTCGGAGACCACTCATTAGATCTTTTTAAAACTTAGCAGGAACATGGATACTAATGTCTGGTTGTGCAAGAAGGTCTATGGATTTTCAAAATGGCCACCGTTGTTATGCTAACGGCAAAAAGGCGGGAAATAAAAAGTGCTTCAAACTGCATGAAAACTTACAGAAAGATCATTTAGCATTCATGTCATTTATTTTAGTATAAAGAATTTAAAAATGGTGACCTTTGCCATGGAAACAGTAAAAAGGCGGAAAAAATGAAAGTGATCATAATTGAACAAAACTTTACAGAAATGTTATATAGCATATTGGTTTCTAGTCTTCAAAATTTCAAAATGGGGGCTTTTGTCAGGATAATTGGAAAAAAAAGTTGGGAAAACAGGAAGTGCTCAGAAATTAATGAATTTGAAGGGAGTTGGCATGCTGGAACTAATTTCTTGTTCTAAAGTCTTATTTGGGAGTTCGTTTGGGAGACTTTTGTATCAGCGTCCTGATACAATTATAATTCTAATGCAACATTTATATAACGAAGGTTTTGATTGGTCAAAACTTACCGTCAATTCCACCATCTACACACCTGTGACCAAGTAGGTTCCCTGTTTGGTCTGGTTCCTAATATTGTTACAAATTCACGAGTTAAAAATAGAACATGAAATTGATTTGTTGCATTAGAATCGCAATAACGGTACATTATTTGAATGCCCGAGGGCGTCAATCTTAATTTGACGGTCAAAATATCCGTTTACAGGCTCCGCTACGCGTCGCCTATAAACTGCATTTTGACCGTCAAATCTACGATTGAGGCCCTCTAGTATTCAAATAATGTGCTGTTATTGCTTTAACATTTCATTGTTTGTTTATATATCCCTTTTTAAAAAGATGACAAAATGCAT
Source organism: Modiolus philippinarum (assembly GCA_002080025.1). Classification (NCBI taxonomy): domain Eukaryota; kingdom Metazoa; phylum Mollusca; class Bivalvia; order Mytilida; family Modiolidae; genus Modiolus; species Modiolus philippinarum. The sequence goes on from MJUU01073881.1 coordinate 128,696, forward strand.
CGTTGTGGATGAATCTACACTATTTGTATATTTCCTTTCAAAATGACATTGTTTATTGCCGAAAAATAACTAAAGACAGAAGTTACCGTTAATTTAATTTCTGTATATGCGTTTTTCGCCAACTTCAGTGTCTCTTCAGTGCAGGTTAAATGTTAACGTTTGGAAGACCATAAACGCAAAGATGTTTAAAAACTGACAGAGAACAAATAACCAATATGCTCTAAATGTTAAGCCAAAAGATATTTACGTCACAAACCGAGAATGGAGACAGGATAATTGAATTGGTTCTAACTTCTAAAATGAAAAATATCAGATGCCTACGCCAAAAAAATCAAATAGGACACGGACCATTTGATTTTCAGATAGAATTATGATTTTTATAGAAAAACAATTCTGACTCTGATTTTTGCTAAACTAAACCTTGGTTGAAAAAAAAAATCTGATCTGTGTCTCATCCTGTCCATTAAACAAGGCCTTGATCTACAAATTTTTCCCTGCATAGCGTATATGGGTAAACAATAAACTGGCCTGCGAAGCTGCAAAAAAGTTTAATTTTGACAGCAGTTTGTCATTTTAGAAGAGCAACAAAAAGACTCGGCACATCTATATACTACCAAAAAGCTTAAGTCCCGAATTTCAAGAGAAATCAAAAGAAACATACTATATTCAATTTGATTTAAAAAAATCAATTAGGTATTTAAAGAAAATCTTAGATTTTTACTCCTATCCTTTTGCTCCCAAGAGCCTGGAAATGGTAACTGACATAAAAAAGACTACTGAATGCTATTTATATTTTGTAAGGGATTTCCTTTAAAAAATGCACCATATAACCTTTTTTATATGCAAATACACAACGAATCCCCCTTAGGCACTTTATACTGAAAAAAGTTGGATTCTAACCCCAAACAAACCTAATTCCAATTCAAGAGTTTTGTGAAGAAACGTACTATTTTATGATGATCAGTGCTATGCTGCCCGACAATAACTGCCCATATTATAACAACAAATAAGGCGATTGCAAAACATTTTTTGCATTTTTGGTATGAAAACTGCATAAGCTTTTCATCATTCCCTTTGTTTCAAATATTAACCAGGAATAAAATCCATGCAAGAAAGACTGAAATTATGCATCAAAAATATCAACATTACAGCTTTGTATAAATTCGACTTTTATCGACACCAACAAAATATTATATTTGAATAAAAACTATAAATCAAAGTAATTCGAAGAAAAAGAATAAAGAATTATACATCTTATATTTTTTAACCCTTCATATTAGATTTTCTAAATTTTAAAATGTTTAAATACAATAACATAGAAGTTACAATTCAACTTAGTTTTTTAAATAGATATTTATTATTATTTATCAAATTCTATTGCTACAACATATATTAAGCCATTTTATTTTTTACAGTAATTTCATATTTAAAGGATAATTTCTTTTTAACAATATTAAGGCCAATGATTATATATTATAGGTGATTCTTTTAATTTCCAATCTCTAGAAGTCTCAAGAGAAAAGTTAATTCCGTATCAGTTCAAGTCTTTTCCGATTTGATCTTTTTCCTTCTCAAGTAACCAATGTGCAAGAAGAATTAATGACCAATAAAGTATGGCTGAACCATGAGCGGTTCAACCAAAATTTGTTATATCACTTTAAGTAAGGTTAATATCCCAGAAAAAACATCTTTAAACAAATATGGCACGCTCGGTTATACACTCCACATTTCATGACATTACTAAAAGGGACATAACTCCTTGTGTACACAGACGAATGGGGACGACATTTCTGCATGGATTTTAGTAGTTTTTAGAGAGAATACAGTGAGAAATAAAATAAAACACAAGTGAAATTGCGCGACAAGAGAATCTCAGACATCTTCGGGTAAGACTCCAATTATCTCGGACTCAGCAAGCTTCGTCCGAGGCTATCTGAGATTCTTTTGTCACTTCGAATGGTGTTAGATTCTTTTAATCTAACAGAACTGTCAGTACCCGAGATAAAAAAGGCAAAACGACAAAAAAGGTGCAAAACAACAATTTTTAGTCTTTAAAAAAATACCGAGATCGGAAAAACTAGTCTCAAAACGGGACTTTCGAGATAGGAACTCTCGTGTAATTGAAGGCGGTAACGAACTCCTCAGATACCAGTAAGAAGGTAAGTAACCTAACCCTAACTCTAACCCTAACTATGATATAACCCAAATCCTATCAACCCTTACTATGATATACCGTAAACCGGGTAATATCCGCAAGGTTTAATTTTTCGCGTATTTTCGCAGATGTACTTCAATCGCGAAAATAAATTCCGCGAATATTTTATGTCTTCTTAGGAAATATATAGGATCTTTGATAATCCGCGAAAATTTAAAACGCTAAAATTTTTGGCATACATCTTCCGCTCAAATCTGCGAAATTTTTGACCAGCAAAAACAACAACGCTATACGGTAACCCTAAAATTATCTATAACTTAACCCTTATCCTGTCTATAACCTAACCCTAACTCTAACCCTAACTATGATATAACCCTAACACTATCTATAACCTAACCCTTACCCTAACTATGATATAACCCTAACACTATCTATAACCTAACCCCAACTCTAACCCTAATTATGATATAACCCTAATCATATCTATAATCTAACCCTAACCTTACCATAATTTAACCCTAATCCTTACCCTAGCACTAACCTAACCTAACCCTATCCTTAACCATAGTAGTAGTAATAAGCAGTGTTAGGTTTGAAACATTAAATGAATTCATTAGTAGTTCTGAGAAGTTCCTTGAATTTCTCTTATGTTACAAACCGAACACTGCTTATTACTACTACTATGGTTATGGTTAGGGTTAGTGTTAGGGTAAGGGTTAGGGTTAAATTATGGTAAGGATAGGGTAGATTAGGGTTAATCATAGTTAGGGTTAGAGTAAGGGTTAGGTTAAAGATATGGTTAGGGTTATGTCATAGTTCGGGTTAGAGTTAGGGTTAGGTTATAGATAAGATGAGACTAAAATATGGTAAGGGTCATAGCTAAATTATAGATAGTGTTAGAGTTAAAGTATTGTTAGGATTAAATAAGATCACCGCTCTCACCACCACCACCACCTCCACCACCACCACCCAGCCATACTCTAATACCACCACCTTCACCACCACCACCACCGAATAGTGAAATGAGCACGCGGGCACTGTCAAAACGATACTGGTATGCAACTCGTGAGTCTTGTGAGCAGTCGTTAGTAGTATCATCAAACAAGAAAATACATAACTGAAGAAGTTCAACACAATTGTCGCCCTTACATCCATAAGAAAAGCCCAACTACAACGATAACCACCATCACCACCACCACTACCACCACCACCACCACCAATAGCCTATCATCCCACTATCACCACCACCGAATACTGAAATGAGCACGCGAGCACAGCTGAAAGTATAATCGTGAGCGTATTTAAAATAGAACTAAACATTGAGAGGGTTAAAAATATATTCAATAACGGAATATCATTTAGATAAAATTATTGCAACGTTAAAGCGGATTTTTTTTGGGGGGGACAAAATGGAATAAAGGTGTACATAATACTGAACAATCAAATTGCAGCTCAGCGATTGTAAGCAGTAGAGGACCGACCATAATTCTAGAGAGGCTTGGAAGTATGCTATAGGTAAGATATAGTTTGCTAAAGTGTGGGATTATGACCCACCAGCGATTGAGGATAACGAATGTGCGTAAAGAATAGACCAAAGACAGTCGGTACAGGGAGGAAGGGGAAAACGCGGCCTATAACTATACAGTTATAGACAGTCACAAGCCTGGTGAAACGCACAGTGACCCTTCATGGATTCAACAAATAATGGCTGGAATTACACAAATATGAAAAAGAAAGGAAATGGGATAAATGTCAAGGAAACAACGTCCCATATCCAGGTTAAAACGACCCAAAACAAAGCATCTAGGGGTCACTGTACGGTCTTCAACACAGTGAGGAACCTCACACCATAGAGCAAGCAAAAAGGTAAAAAAGTGAATAAATCAATGGAAACAAACCACATTCAATAACCCAGATATCAAGAAACTAAAATGTTATAAGAAGACAAGGACAAGCCAATGGCCAACATATTCCTGACTAAGGACATGCACAAAAATTGCGCTGGGGTTAAACTCGTTTTCTTGGATCCAAACCCTCCCCTATGTGTGGGGCAAAAACATCAATAAATCGCGAGTTATCTCACCTAAGTCTCGCACCTGATAGAAGACACCAACAGATTTAAAAAAGGCGGGAAAATACAAGCAAGAGTTATCTCCCTTTGATGAACCCGAACATGATAGAAGACACCGACAGAAATACAACGACAACTACCAAAAACATCCGACAGACCAGGTCCGAGTCGTTCCGAAAATACCCGATTTCCGGTTAATATGGCCGAATAGGGCTTCAATTAAGACAACTTCCGGTTAACATCTGGGGAAATACCTAATTCCAGTTGCGCATGCGTAATAAGATATGGTTAACCAAGACCCTTGCGGGATCACGTGTTGTTCCAACACGTCATTTCCGGTCAATATGGTCGAATTGGGCTTCCAATAGGACCACTTCCAGTTTACACATTGGGCTACACCCACTTCTGGTCGCGCATGCGCGCTCCAATACGTTCCATTTCACCCATATCGGGTCATGTGTTGTTCCAACACGTCATTTCCTATCAATGGCCGAAAAGTTCCTAAAATAGGGCCACTTCCAGTTGTACATAGACAATCCAAACACATCGTGTTCCAATTACGTGACTTCCGCTTCCAGTCACTTTCTTCCGGTGACGTCATTTCCGTTCTTTGTCACTTCCGGTGATCTAATGCAGAAAATCTGAATACCGATATAGGAGTAAATGCCCATTATTGGTCAAATTTTTCGTAAGTTTATTCCTTTTGCCTTATATTTCAAAAACGATTTTAGATAGAGGCTAAGATTTAATTAAAGTGTTCAGTATGTGAAGGACTACAATTCATCTTCATGACGGAAGTTGCCGATATCACCCAAGATGGCTGCCAGTGGGGAACATAATTAAACATTGGCTCTATGGGTAACATGATCATAGATCTTCTCCTCTAAGACTACCAGGCCAACTGGAATCATACTTTGTCACAACTGTCTGTAGTTGGCCCTCTTTGATAATTTGCCCGGCAAGTCCCAATCAGATCCAAGATGACCATCAGCGGGGAACATAGTTTAACATTGGACCCTATGGGAAAACTCATTCAAAGATATCCTCTGAGACACCTGACCAATTTTAATCAGACTTGGTTACCCATGTCCTTAGTTGGTTCCCTTTGAAAAATGTGTCTGGTAAGTCCCCATCAGATCAAAGATGGCCGCCAGCGGGGAACTTAGTTTTACTTTGCACCTTATGGGAAAAGACATTGACACATCTTCTCTGAGATAACCTGGCCAATTGGAATCATCCTTAGACACTACTGTCATTACATGGTCCCCTTTGAAAAATGTCCAAGATCCAAAATGGCCGCCAACAGGGAACATACTTTGACACTGAACTGTATTGGAAAACACATTCAAAGTTCTTCTTCTCTGAAACTGCTCAGTTAATTCGATTCAAACTTGGTCATAATAGTCTTTGGGTGGTCTTTAAGAAATATGTCTGATAATTCTGCAATCCAAGAAGGCTGTCTGCGGGGAACTTAGTTTAGCATTGGACCCTTTAGGAATACACATTCAAAGATCGTCTCCTCTGAAACTACTTTGCTAATCGGAACAAAACCTGGTCACAATTGTCACTCATTATCTTTCATTGAAAAAGGTGTTTTGCAAGTCTGTGTCATATCCAAGATGGTTGAAAGTGGGAAACTAGTTAAACATTGAACTCTATGGGAAGAAAAAATCAAAGATCTTCTCCTCTGAAACTACTGTTCCAATTGGAAACAAACTTGGTCCCAATGGTCCTTTTGAGTCCAATAATTTCACATTAGATCCAAGATTACCGCCAACGGGAAGCAAAGTTTAACATAAGAACCTATGGGAAATGCATACAAAGATCATCAACTCCGACACAGTGGGCCATATTACATGGAGGTTATTTGTACTAGTTATCCTAGCCTTACACAATGTGAGCTACAGACTATTGAGAGCCTCTAGTTATAATTTGACATTAAGCTGTCTCGCAACATATATTTTTATTTTTATGTTCAGGTAGTCTCCACAGTCCGACTTTTGAAACATAAAAAGTTAACATGATTATCTAGACATCGCAACTTCACGGTGGCAGCTACGAGAGCGACATCTCGACCTCAGGATGAGAATTTGAGTATGGAAACGTATATAAGCCACGAGTTGATCAGTTGTTAACTCGACTTGTCGACAAAAGCAAGTAGGAAAGATGAATTTTGATACAAATTGTACACTTAAATAAGTAAACTTGATAAGTTAACATTTTATCTTGTCTACTTACAACAAGTTGATTTGTCGAGTAGTTCAGATCAAGTGTGCATACCATAAAGTAGACAAAATGTTATATCCACCTTGTATACCTTGTATACCCGCCGCAGCAGGTTTGCACCTGTCCTAAGTCAGGAAATTTATTAAGCCTTTGTGTGTCTTTTCTGTTTATGTATTCTGGTATATGCATGAAATCATTATGCTAAACTCCTCACGGGAATTGATCTTGGTGGAAGCTGTATACTGAGGGTACATAATTTTATTTGTCATTTTGTAATGGGTCTGGAGCTGGCATGTCAGTTAATTGCTAGTAGTCTTTTGTGATTTTATGTTTATGTCCGTATTTTTAGTTTTATTTCACAATTGACTCAGTCCTGTTGCTAAATGAATTTTACTGTTGTTACTATCTTTTTTTTTTATTTATCACATTGGCTTGGGGGAAGGTTTGGGTCCAATAAAACTAGTTTAACCCCACCGCAATTTTTGCGCCTGTCCCAAGTCAGGAATATGTTGGTCATTGGCTTGTCTTTGTCTTCTTATAAAATTTTAGTTTCTTGATATTTGGGTTATTGGATGTGGTTTGTTTCTTTTGATCTATTCATTTTTTTACCTTTCGGGGCCATTTAGGGCTTACTATATGGTGTGAGGTTCCTCACTGTGTTGAAGACCATATGGTGACCCCTAGATGTTTTGTTTTGGGTCGTTTTAACCTGGATATGGGATGTTGTCTCCTTGACATTTACCCCATTTCCTTTCTTTTTTCATATTTGTCCCATGTTCACTTGTTTATTTGTACTTTCTTAGTCTACCGAAGACAACTCAACTTGTAAAACTTGTTCTGCAAATTCTCAACTTTCTTACTTTATGAAAGTATATTTGTGTTGGAAAAACTGAGCAAGTTAACCTATAAAATGTCAACTTGTCCTCAAGATCTGCTTTTTACTACATGTGTGGTGTTCACATGTTGTCCAGTTTTAGTACTTTTATTCATATTATTCCATGCTCTTTGTGCCGATTAGCTGCTTTTCAAGATGAACTTCATTCACGTTTTTAGCTCACCTTGCTATAGCAAGGCTGAGCTTTTGTCATAAATTTTCGTCTGTCGTCCGTCCGTCGTCCGTCAACCGTCCGGCGTAAACTTTTCATTCAAAGGTCTTCTTCTCTGAAACTCCTAGGCCAATTAAAACCAAACTTGACCACAAGAGTCTTTAGATAGTCCCCTACGAAGAAACAACGGCAGTAGAATACCGAAGGAACAAGGGAAGCGATGACTACAAAACTCGAAGTCCAAAGACATGGCAGAAACGGTAACAGATAAAAACAAAGACAAAACAAGGACGTGAGACAGCTACAATGCACGGAAATAAAAAGATAACATTAAGAACTAAGGCACTCGTAGTGTGAACTCCCATGAAAACCGGGAGTGACATCAGGTGCTCCGGAAGGGTAAGCATGTCCTGCTCCGCTAGCGGCACCCGTCACACTATCAGTGAGTCAATCCGGGGTTGAGTCAAATCCGTGAAGACGTGAAGAAGTTGTTTTTCAGATCCGCGCTATATCGAAGATGGCCGCCAGCGGGGATCATAGATTTAACATTGGACCCTTTTGGAACACACATTCAAAGATCTACTCTTTTGAAACTACTGAGCCAATTGAAACCAAACTTGGCTACAATAGTCCTTAGATGGTCCCCTGCAAAGAAGTTGTTTTTGAGATCCGCACTATATCCCACATGGCCGCAAGCAGGAATCATAGTTTGACATTGGACCCTATGGGTAAACACGTTCAAAGATCTTTTCCTCTGAAACTACTTTGCCAATTGAAACCAAACTTGGCCACAATACCTTTTAGATGTTCCCTGCAAAAAAGTTGTTTAACATTGGACCCCATGAGAAACACATTCAAAGATCTTCTTTGAAACTGCTGAGAAAATTAAAACCAGACTTGGCCACAATAGACTTTCGTTGATCCAATGCAAAAAAGTTGTTTTCAGGTCCGCGCTTTATCCAAGATGGCCGCCAGCGGGGAACATAGTTTTAACATTGGACCCTATGGCAAAACACATTCAAAGATCTTCTTTGAAACTGCTGAGCCAGTTGGCACCATACTTGGCCACAATGGTCTATTGATGGTCCCCTTCAAAAAAGGTTGTTTTTCAGATCCACGCTTTATGCAAGATGGCTGCCAGCAGGGAACATAGATTTAACATTGGACCCTATGGGCAAACATTCAAAGATCTTCTCCTCTAAAAGTACTTTGGCAATAACAAAAACATACTTGGTAAAAATAGACGATAGTTGTTCCCGTTTGAAAAATTTGCCGGGCTTGTCTGCATCGCATTTAAGATGGTCCAATAGTTTAACCTTGAAACCTATCAGAAAGCATTCAAAGATCTTCTCCTCTGAAAATATTTATCCAATTTAAACCAAAATTAGACTCAATGGTCCTTAGATGGTCCCCTTAAAAAAGGGTGACAGTAGATCTGCACCCCAATCCAAAATAGCTGCCAGTGGGCAATTTAGCTTAAATTAGGATAACATCAATGTCTATTAACAAAGTTGAAAATGATGCCGTTAAACATTGGGATTATTTTAACTGTATCCGTCAGCCATGGCCAAGTTGAGCGATACAGGCTCTTGAGAGTCTTATTTGTGAGTATATATTGACGTGTTTTTTTCAACAATTTAACAGATATGGAAAGTGGTTATATTGTACAACTGTACATACCACCCTAGATGTGTTTTCCAATAGGGTCCAATGTTCAACCTTTTTCCCCGCTGGCAGTAATCTTGGATAAGGTGCGAACTTGAAAATAACTTTTTTTTTGTAGGAACCACCAAAAGACTTGTGACGAAGTCTGGTTCCATTTGGCTCAGTACTTCCAGAGAAGTGCTTTAAAGGGTCCAATGTTAAACTATGTTCCCCGCTGGTGGCCATCTTTGATAAAGTTTAAACCTGAAAAGCAACTTTTTTGTGTGGAACCACCCAAGGGCTATTATTAACAAGATTGGTTCTGATTGGCCAATAGTTTCAGAGGAGATCTCTTATCGTATTTTCCCATCGGGTCCGTTTTTAAACTATGTTCCCCGATGGCCGCCATCTTGGATAAACCTGAAAAAGAAGATTTTGAGGGGACCACCCAAGGACTATTGTGGCTAAGTTTGGTTCCAAATGCCTCATTATGTTCAGAGGAGATCTCTAAATGTGTTTCCACTTAAAGACAAATGTAAGACTATGCCCCCTTCCCCTGGCGGCAACCTTGAATTAAGTGCGAACATAAAACAACTTTTTATATGAGACCACCCGAAAGACTATCGTGGCCAAGTTTGGTTCCAATTGACCCAGTAGTTTTAGAGGAGAAGATCTTTGAAAGTTTCCCCACACAGTCCAATGCTAAACTATGTTTCCTCATTGGTGGCCATCTTGGATAAGATGCGAACCTAAAAAAGCAATTGTTTCGGAAGGGACACTCCAAGGACCATTGTGGCTAAGTTTAGTTTTAATTGTCCCAGTAGCTTCAGAGGAGAAGATCTTTAAATGAAAAGTTTATGCCGGACGGAAGGACGGACGCAAAGTTATTGCAAAAGCTCACACTTGCTATAGCCTTAATCGGATGAAAAATGAAATTCCCATTTTCTCTGACAAAGGTTCGATGTTGGCCCCTTTGGCTTTGTAGAAACATGTGATCGAATTTGATAATCTATTTTAACACTTCATATGGTATAAACAGAACAAGATCAATTACATGTCTGGACCTGCGTCACCGTCACTTTGTTACTTTCATCCCGCCAGAAATTCTATGGTCGTCACCATGACATCATTGACAGATATGACAAGTCTGTGTCCACAATGAAAACGGACATTTTCAGCTAGATTTCATGCTCCACGGATTTGATATAACCGGATTTGACTCAACCCTGGATTGACTCACTGATAGTGTGCCGAATGCCGCTAGCACAGCGGGACATGCTTACCCTTACGGAACACCTGATGTCACTCCCGGTTTTCATGGGAGTTCACACTATGAGTGGCTTAGTTCTTGATGTCGTCTTTTTATTTCCGTGCATTGTAGCTGTGTCACGTCCTTTTTTTTTCTTTGTTTTTCTCTGTTGCCGTTTTTGCCATGTCTTTGGACTTCGATTTTTGTGGTCATCGCCTCCCTTGGTCCTTCAGTATTCTACTGTTGTTTCATGTACGACCGAGAAAATCCCCCCCAAACTAAACAAAATGTCATGATTAAGTTTGCAAATTCAAACAATTCTACATGTGCTTTATTATCAAAATGGTAATTTTTTCATGTAATTTATCATTGAGATACTAAGTTCGATTCCATTACTGTTATTGTTAAAAATAATTCTCAAATATGATGAAAAAATGGCAAAGTTGAACATATACATTTTGCAATTTTTGTTCAAAAATCCCTACAAGAAGAGGTGCAAATCTTCAATGTGTTAAGAACAACTGTTTTAAATTTCAGAAGTATTGGCTTTGTGGTGCCAGAGTTTCAGATTACACAAACTGGGTACCATGATTAAAAATATAATGAAAAAATGACGAAGTTCTACGATATAAAAAATTGACATTTAATCATTAAAACTTCTCAAAAGAAGAGGTGCACATCTTCAAAATGTCCAAAACAACTGTGCAAACTTGCAGAATTATTGGGTTAAAGGTGTCAGTGTTTCAGATTACATAAACGGAATAACAAAATAAGATGATGAAACAAGATTTGCTAGAAGACAACAAAGCTCGCCGGGGATTAGAGTGACCTCAATGAAAGTTATACATTGTTGTAATTGCAATGTTTTACAAAAATTTAAATGTGATATAAGGAAGTCACATGCCAAATAGGAACTCCCTACCACAAAAAGAGTAACTTCTAGAATTAGGGTTCAAGTTTTTTTTTAAAAAAAATTCTCTTCAGGGCAATGTCAAGGTCAAAATGTCTACAAAGATGGTACTGCCAGAAAGCACCCATCATAACGAAGTCGCATACAAAATATGGACACCCTACCACTAAATTTCTATCTTCTGGAAGCAAGGTTAAAAGTTTTTAAAAAATGCACACAGGGCATGGATAAAGGCAACATGTCTATAAATATGGTACCATCAAAAGTCACATACTTAATATGAACACCCTACCACTGAATGTCTACCTTCTAGAATCAAGGTTAAAGTTTTTAAAATATTACCCTCAGGACAAGGTCAGGGTCAAAATATCTACAAATATGATACCTCTTGAAAGCTTTCATCATAAGGAAATTACATACGAAATTTCTGGGGTCAAGATTAAAGCTATTCAAAATTGCCCTAAGGGCAAGGTCAATTTCAAAATGTTTACAAGTATAGTACCAAAAGCTCTCATTACAAGGAAGTCACATACCAAATATCATCATCCTACATGTAGCTCCTATCGTCTCTATTCCAAAAGCAAGGTTATAGGTTTTGCTGACGCCGTCGCTGGGGGTATGATAATAGCTCTTAATGCATTCATCCCAGCGAGCTAAAAATGACTATGTTGAACAATGGATAAATTATGCAATTTCTATTGAAAAATTCCCAAAGTTGAGGTGCATATCTTACTCAATATGTACTCGAGATTCTGAATTTCATTCAGTGGTTTTGGAGTTATCGCTATGAACTGGTTACCATCCATGACACCATGACAGACGGGAGAATAAACAGATGAATGAAAGGATAAATAGACTTACAGATGCCATGATTATAACAACCATAGATTTGCCTAACCATTCAGGAAATGATGCACTAATATGAGATCATTAATACGCACTGGTTTTATTAAAAAATGTCAAAAATTTATTTAAGATTCAGAAAAGCGGGGACGTAACTTACATTCTTTACGTAATAGGGACATCGACAGGATACTTTGCTTGCATCCGTAAAATTAGCTTTGAGATCTAGTGACCTGAAACTTTACACACATACTGGCCTCTCACTGATATTGCCGATGTCTACTGAAATATATGATGATTCTCGACTTCGGGAAGTTTTGAGTTTGATTTTTCTTCCGTAGTGCGACAGTGTTTTACCAGCAGCTTAGGCTCCTTGATTATGCCGCTAGTTTAGCACCCCTTGACCCATCTTTCAAAATTACGTATTGTCATTTCCTCTTCTTTTAAGATTATGGTCATGGAGTTGGTAGTCTACCTGTATAGGGTTTTATTCGCATGTTTGTGATACTATAGGGAAACGGTACAGATGAAGGGTAGGTTTGGGTACCCATAAACCGGTTTAATCCTACCGCTGGCTTTTGCTAGTGTCGGTACCAAGTCCGGCTGTCCCGAGTTCCTATCGTTGTAAATTTTGTCTTGTTCGTGTTTTTTTCTGTATTTTTCATATTTCCGACAGGATTAGGAATAGCTTAGCAATAGTCTGACTTTTCTGACATGAAAATTTACCTTGCGTTTTACAGAAATTTACTGTTCTTGTCAAAATTCTAACCGCTTAAAAGTACTACGGCTTCATTCCCCGTGTGGCACTCGGAAGTTGTCCTTAGTACTGGATTTGGCTTCCCATTTCGGTATTTTTGATAATGAGTTCCTATTTTCTGACTATGTATGGATTATGGCTTTCCATATTATTCGATTCTAATATTGCTGATGAGAGGTTACTCTTTGAAACACGCGTACAGCATAACAAAATGTACTGTTTTTTTTATGAAACTTTGTCATTTTTGTATTCTTTAACAGTACTCAATTTATCTACCATTACAGGCATGAAAATAAAAATTTACAACTTATGTTCCAGCTACAACTTTATTAAAATTGTAAACTTATTGTTCATGCAAAAAGAAATGCTTATATCTTCAAAATAATACCAGAACATCTTTCATTTATTCATAGCCTTCACTCATACTTAAACGAGTCATCAATTTACTTTCTTTATAAAGCACTCTAAAAATGTTTAAATGCAAATAATTATTAGCACAATAAATATCAACAATTTATCAATAGAAATGCAACACTGGAGCTAGTAAACAAATCATGAGTTTCTCTCTCCTTCTGAAGCAAAAACAACTACAGAATAAACAAACAAACACAAATTAACAAGATGCTCATGAGAGCCTATATCGCTCATCTGGACTATGGCTGACGTAGACAGTAGCATAAATGGTATATATCCCTTAAAACTTGGAAACTGCAAGAGGAACGCCAAATGCGGCAACATACTACTTAAACCTTATGTTAAGAGGAATCTGAAGAAATAAACCTCATTAAAATCGGATAAAATAAAAATTTTACAAATTTTGCCACTTTGACCCCTCATTGCTCGGAAATCTGTGAGAGCTTTGCCAAATCTGTCGACTTACTTTCGAAAGCTTATAATAAGAGAAATCCAAAGAAAAAAAATCCCATCGAAATCCGATGAAAAATAAATTTTTTACATATTTTGAAAAATGCAATTTTGGCCGCTTTGACCCCTTCAGCTTATAACGGAGAAATGGCAAGACCTATGCAAAATCCGTTGACATATTATCGAAAGCCTACAACAAAAGGAATCCAAAGGAAAAACGCTTAGCCCCTCATAGACCGGAAAGGAAACGAATTATCAAAAATCTGAAGGTTAAGCGCCGAGTTAATTTTTCATTAAGGAATCCTTTGCAGAAATGGCATCCAAATCGGATACAATTTTACATGTGAACATGAAACATGTAGTCAAAAGCATATCTGGAGGACAAGTTGACATTATATAGGTTAACTTGCTCAGTTTTCCAAGACAAGTATACTTTCATAAAGTAAGAAAGTTGAGAATTTACAGAACAAGTTTGCATATTTAAGCCTACAAGTTGAGTTGTCTTCGGTAGACTAAGAAAGTACAAGTAAACAAGTGAACATGGGACAAAGTATACAAGGTGGATATAACATTTTTATGGAGGTTTATTTCTGCCATCGAGAATTTGAGCTGTCGAGATAATTATCGAAACATGTCAAAATAATGACTTAATTTACTTGGCAAGTCGCCTAAACGCCATTTTATGTCGATTTGTCAAGAAAAATATCTCGATACGTCGACATCATTTTCTCGACAAGTCGACATCACATATCTTAAATTCTCACCTTAAGATCGAGATGTTGCTCATGGCTGCCATCGTTAAGTTTGGGTTGCCCAGATAATCATGTTTACTTTTCAGGCTTCAAGTCGGATTGTCGAGATAATTATCTGAACAAGTCGATTTCAATCTCTATTGTATGGAAGCGTATATCCTTCACGAGTTGCCAAATTGTTTTGTTGACAAGTAAACATAAACAAGTAGGAAAGATGCATTGTAATTCAACTTGTCGACTTAAAATTGTTCACTTGTCTACTTATTTTCTTGACTTTATAGACAATAAAAAAGCAATTATGTCTACTTCTTTGAACCAGTAGACATATGGAAGGTTTACTTGTTGAGTTGTACCTGTTCTTTTGAGGACGAAGTAAAGTTAATTTTGGTTACTTGTCCAATTATCAACTAAACGTCTCGTCTTTTTGGAAGTTTACTAGAAGCATTGAAACGACACAAGTCAGCTTGTCTGAAGTACACTTGTTTAGTTTATTTGATAAGTTTTTGCTACAAGTCCACAAAAGAATTAGCAAACTTCTAACGTAAATTTCATTTCTTTCCGACTTAATACAAGTTGACGCTGTTCGTTTTTCCCGCGTCACATGCTTCACACACGACGGTCGATCGCCATTGAATAGGATATCTGAAGGTAATTTATTTGATTTTATGTTAAATATCTCTAATTTGGAATGAATTAGTTCTATAAATCGAAAAAATATCATGATATTAAAGCATTTAAAAAAATGGTCTTTTTACGCAGTATACTCGCTGCTCAAGGACTAAGACAGAGAAGTACAGTCCCACGTATACACAAAGGAATCATGGCATTTTTTTAGCTCTTCTGGCTATGTCAGAGTGAGCTTTTGCCATCCGGCACTTTGCGTTCGTCGTCCGTCCGTCATGAACTTTTTTAAATTCTTCTCCAGTGAAGCCACTGGGCCATATTGAACTAGGTTTTGCCTGAATCATCACCAGGTTATGGGCTTTTAAAGTTATGTTTGATTAGTCCAGTAAACAAACAAAATTTTCGCTGTTTTTTTTATTCATTTATATTTGGTAATTACCTGAAAACCAAATAAATCGCTCACAATCAACCTGCCCTTTAATCAATAAAATATTTAAATTTTCGTTTTTTCCGTCTTCTATTTACTAAAATATAGAAGATAAGAGGTCGAGTGTAAATTGATAAAACGTTTCCCATGTCAAGACCAACTTACCCTACAATTTTGAAGAAAATCCTGAAACCCATGTAGGAATATCAAAGATAAACTTCATGTAAAATTCATGAAATTTTCCCTTATCAAGATCTACCTATGCTGCAAATTTGAAGGAAGTTGGTAAACCCATGTAGGAGTAATTGCCCATTTATCACCAAAATATTTCAATTTTTACATTGTTCGTCTTATTTTTCAAATAAAATAAAAGATAAAAAACAAGTGTAACTTGATAAAATGTTTGTTATGTCTACATACCCTGCGGTTTTGGAGGAAATCCCTGAATCAATGCAGAAGTAATTGCTATTCACCAAAATTCTTCATTTTTTACATTTTTATTTTCAAGAATGTAAAAGATAAGGTCAAGTGTAAATAACAAAAATACCGAAATTACCGTGAATTCATTTTCTGCAGATAGCTATTTCGGCAACTGATGTCTCTTCAATAAATTGATAAAATGCGTGCCATGTCAAGAGCTACCTTACCCTGCAAATTCTGTGGCGAGACCAAAAGGCCAGGTAGGAGTTATAGCCCTTCGTAAACCATTGTTTAACATTAGACCCTATAGGGAAAAGACATTTCAAAAATTTCCATGGACAATTGAAAACAAACCTGTATACCCTGTATTCGTTCGAGTGTCCCCTCTAAAATTGTATCACTGTTACAAAAATCCAGACAGACCTGAAGTATGGGAAAATATTTAGCCTAACTTTACTACT
>MJUU01073887.1:0-20597 GCA_002080025.1 Modiolus philippinarum
TGGTCTGTCAAATCGTGGCGACGACCGTAAAACTTCTGTAGTGACAATTGCAACAGTAACTGAACATACCCTTGATGTATAAGTTTTTGAGACAGTAATTTTGTTCTGTTGACAAAATCGCTGTACAAACTACAGGCATGGCAATAGCGAATGAGTTGTGAAATGTACACGCCATATGCCGGAGAAGTGAGAATATTACTGCTCAAAAACGGGAAGTGCACTATTGGAGAGTCGAAATCATTACGCTTGTCGTAAAGTTTTGTTTTCAGACGTCCGGAGTTATCAATGTAGAGGTATAGGTCCAGGTATGATGCTGCTGATGGTGTATCAATTGTCTCTTTAATTTCGAGTTCATTTGGGTATATAAGATCAAGGTTATCCTTAAATTGAGGATTGTTCAATGAAAGAACATCATCTATATAACGGAAACTGAAATTAAAGGGTTTGGCTAGCTTATTATCTTTTTTCTGAACTAGCCCTTATATGAACCTGGCTTCCTACGAATAACTAAATACCGAAGTTACTGTGAAATTAATTTCTGCATATGCGCATTTCGACAACTGATGTCTCTTCAGTGCAGATAAGATAGAAACTTTTGGATGACCATAAACTCAAAGATATGTAGAAACCGATAGAGAACAAATAACAAATATGATCTAAATATAAAGCCAAAATCAGCTAAGGGCAGAGCTTTGCATGAGGGAGATACTCCTTAGTTTTCAACAAAATTTACAAAAATTTAGAAATTGTAAGGTTCCAAATATAATCGGCTATTGGGTCAGCACCGAAGTACTGACTACTGGGCGGGTGAATAACCTCGGGGACAAACAGTCCACCAGCAGTGGCATCGACCCACTTGTTGCAAATAACTAAATACCGAAGTTACTGTGAATTTAATTTCTGCATATGCGCATTTCGACAACTGATGTCTCTTCAGTGCAGATAAGATCGAAACGTTTGGATGACCATAAACTCAAAGATATGTAGAAACCCATAGAGAACAAATAATAATTATGATCTAAATATAAAGCCCAAATCAGCTAAGGACAGAGCTTTGCATGAGGGAGATATTCCTTAGTTTTCAACAAAATTTACAAAAATTTAGATATTGTAAGGTTCCAAATATAATCGGCTTTCGGGTCAGCACCGAAGTACTGACTACTGGGCTGGTGAATACTCTCGGGGACTAACAGTCCACCAGCAGTGGCATCGACCCAGTGGTTACAAATAACTAAATACTTAATAGAATAAAGAAACTAATCTGCTAAAAGTTGCGCACAATTAGTCCCAAAATGGAGATAAGACATCGTAACATAACCTTGACGTAATCATGAACTTACAGTCTGCCGTCTCCCTTTATATGTTTTCAATGAATGATCTACTTCTCACATAAGCAAAAAGATTTGGTAAAAACCCGGTTTCCAAAAGGGGTAACGTAAGTACTATTTATGTCTTAGAAAAGTTCAACTTCATAAAACATTGCTGGGTCTGCCAAATACACAACAAAACCCCTATCTAAGCTCCTCACTTCATTACTTACTACAGTCAAAGATGGCCTCAAGATATAAAGTGATAACGTATACTCAACAAGTGGAGTGAATCAGATGTGGATTCTCAAAAACTCAAAAGACTTATTAGAATATCTATCTTCAACTGAACTCAACCACTGCAACAGTGTCAAAACATTTGATTTTTCTACTCTATACTACTGTTCCACACGATAAGCTTAAGTCAGTACTCCGGGATTTAATACATCAGTCTTTCTGTACTAAAAAGGATGAAAGAAGATATTGACGGCGACGTTCCCCTAGCACCATCCTACGGGGTGTATATATCCCAACTTGTACGATTCGCTCGCATTTGTTCCACCCTTGATGATTTTAATGAGCGTAACCTTACTCTCACATCCAAACTTTTACAACAAGGTTACAGATTTCATAAATTATTAAATACTTTTAAGAAGTTTTACAGAAGATATGAACATTTGATATCTAGATATGACGTGACTCGGAAACAGCTAATAACAAAGGGCATTTCTCATCCTCGATTTTATGGAAATGTTGTTAAAAAATGTCAAAAACTGATTAATAATCCAGAAAAACTGGGACGTAACTTACATTCTTTACGTAATAGTGGATATCGGCGAGATATTCTGAACAAATCCGTTAAATTGGCTTTGGATTCCAGTGACCTGAAGACTTTACATATATACTGGCCTCTCACTGATACTGCCGATGTCTGCTGAAATACATGAAGACTCTTTACCAGACCCTTCGGGAAGTTTTGAGTTTGATTTTTCTTCCGTAGTGCGACAGTGTTTTACCAGCAGACTAGATTCCTTGAGCTAACCGGCAGTTTAGCGGCGAGCACTCTTTGACCCTTCTTTCAAAATTACGTTTTGTCTTATGCTTTTTCTGTTCCAAGATAGTGGTCATTGAGTTAGTAGTCTACCTGTATTGGGTTTTATTCGCGTGTTTATGATACTATAGGGAAACGGGATAGAGAAAGGGGAGGTTTGGGTACCCATAAACCGGTTTAACCCTACCACTGGCTTTTGCTGATGCCGGTGCCAAGTCCGGCTATCCCGAGTTCCTATCGTTATTTATGTTTGTCTCTTGTTTTCATTATTGTTTTTCTGGTGCAGTTTGCTTGTAAATTGTAGCATGTGATTGTAGTTCCTGGCCATTGTAGGTGTTTGCTGTTTTCCTGTTTTTGTAATTCATATTAAGTGATGGGTAAAGATGGGCATATTTTGTTAAACATCACACTGATTCACACAAAAAGTATACAAAGGAGTATGTCATTGCAATGCTAGAATTCTTGATTGATAATATATTTGTGGAATTCGGAAGACAAGTTTTCCAGCAGACAATAGGGATACCTATGGGGACTCATTGTGCGCCACTTTTAGCAGATTTGTTTCTTTATTCTATTTAGTATTTAGTTATTTGTAACCACTGGGTCGAGGTTGATTCACCAGCCCAGTAGTCAGTACTTCGGTGGTGACCCGAAAGCCGATTATATTTGAAACCTTACAATATTTATTTTTTTGTAAATTTTGTTGAAAACTAAGGAGTATCTCCCTCATGCAAAGCTCTGTCCTTAGCTGATTTTGGCTTTATATTTAGATCATATTTGTTATTTGTTCTCTACCGGTTTCTACATATCTTTGAGTTTATGGTCATCCAAACGTTTCGATCTTATCTGCACTGAAGAGACATCAGTTGTCGAAATGCGCATATGCAGAAATTAAATTCACAGTAACTTCGGTATTTAGTTATTTGTAACCACTGGGTCGATGCCACTACTGGTGAACTGTTAGTCCCCGAGGGTATTCACCAGCCCAGTAGTCAGTATGCAACCAGTATTCAAAGTCTGATCTTCGTTTGAAGTTATACGACTAACTTACCATTACATTTAATCTTTTCATCTTCAATTTATCAAGGATCTATAAACATTGTGCATTTCATCTTTACAGGAGTATGGCTATTGATACGTGAATTTGCTTCCTTTGTAGGGCCATTTTCAAAATATGTTTAAATGTTTGCGGTAGACTCTGGCATATGATAATATCTCATGTGTACACTTTGTTCAATTACTATTATCTAAATTTATGTAAATTCTAAAACCTTAGGATTAACTCCCTCCATCGTAGTTTTGTCCTTAGATATATTTGATATTACTGATCATTAAGATTTCGTTTGGTTTTATGCATTTTAAATATTTTTGAAATTATGGATTTCCCTTATTTAGGTTCTAGTGCTGCTGATGAGGAATTAATTTCCGAAATGACAATACAGCTCATTAAAATTATTGCAGTTGGAGTTTACATATGTATTATGGTCTCATGTTCATTTACTCCATATCCTTTCGTAAAATATTTCTGTGAATAAAATGAATATCAGCCGCACTTGTTATCTTTCTGATATACTAGCAGTTGGAAACGGCTGTAAATAGTCTTTTGTGTAAACTTTAGCCATTTTATAGAGTTTTGGAAGATGATACTATTCGAAGAATATCCACCGGCAAAATTGTCGACCGCAATGGTCCTGAGTTGGAACAAGCATTTAAAAGGAAATGGTGGTTTAAACCGGCTTTACTGCTTGCCAAACCTCCCCTTACATTGCGGTAGTGTCTGGTAGCAGCTCAACAGTAATTGCCATTAAAAGGTCATAGACAGTAAAAAAAAGATCATCACAGCACTAAGTAAAAAAAGAATCTTGAATCAGAGCTTGGACCGAAGCTTCAAATTTTTCCACATGGGACTGATATAAATTAAAGTACTTTATTAATGATCATATGTAAGCCCCGGCCAACAAGGTTGCCACAGAGATGGAGATAACCATATCCAACATGAAAGTCTTCACAGCCTATGCCAGCTCCCTCGCAACGAACCAGCTGCGAAACACATTCCACAAGCAAGGGAAGCCGGAATACCACTGTCCATGCCAGGAAAACCGATAATTTTGAAAACAAAATCGTCTCCCTTGTCGCAAATTTTAGCACTTATATGACCATTATCGTCAAATTCGAGATGTAAACGTGAAAAATGGATAACAGGAAACAGGAAATGTAAGTCCAAAAAGCGAAAGCTAATTTAGTTTTGGTTCTTAAGGTCCTATAACAAAAATTATACCAAAAAACCTTCGAAAAATTGTAAAAATCTGTCAAAATTGAATTCAAGTGGTAACTTTTGTCTTAAAGTATCCAAATGCGTTTGAATCGATTTTACCATGATAGTGTATATAATAGATGCGTGTTAAAACAGTTTTGGGAAAGATTTAAGAAATTATATTCACGAAAAGTTGATATACCTCTTTAGAATATCAAATATGGACAACTGTATTCTTGGAATAAAAATTGGAGCAGTCGGTTTTTCCACCGACTGATTATATCTATCTCTTTTGGTTACAGGATTCCAAATGTCTTCAACAGCATGATAATTATAATTACTGGATTAAAATATGCGCTTATCCATGTATCATTTTATAAACATTTCATTGACTCTTTTGAAAAATACATCAGGTTTATAATATTTGCTTAATGATTCCATGATATACTTTGATAGCCATGTCACACTTCAATGTTTTAGACAACTAATTTCCGACATTACATCAAACGCACTGTCATGCGATGCGGATTAATTCAAATATTACTAATACATGCTCTTTATGGTAACATTCATGGGGTACGTTTTGTAATATATTGAAAGCATGGTTGAAATATTAATAACCTGCCATCTGAGTTAAAATAACTGGGAATTACCTCATATTTATGTTTCTCTTATACTTTCCTGTTAAGTCTCTTTCTAAAATCCGAAGTATGAAGGAAATTGGTCTGCTCTGATTCTGATGTAATTTACTTCCTAAAAGCTTTGATATATTATGAAAGTATGTTTATGACTACTCTTCCTAGTAATGTCAGCTAATGAAATTTTGCTGGACTTTTAAAAAGCAATCATTCATTTTCGGTACTCTGAGGATATGCATTAAAAGGGTAAAAATACATCGAAAATAATATTATTGTCTTCTATGGGTCTTTTTGTCGGGCAATGGGTGACGGAGGTTGTTAGAGCACTTTGCCAGTTGAGTTTATTTTGTTGACAACCCATGACAAGAAGGATATATAGTGTAGTGTTCCTTGACCCTTGACATTTAGCAAAAAAATCAGACACAGTATGGCACGCCGTTCTCGTCAAAACTATCGGGAAAGACATTTGTGTAAAATTACACACCGAGATTCTTTAATTACACACTGAGATTTTTTTAAATGCACTGAGATTTTTAAACTGCACTGAGAAATTATTTTTACACACTCAGAATTAATTTTACACACTCAAAATTAATTTTACTCACTCAGAAATAAATTTAACACACTCAGTTTTGTGCGCACATTCTCCGCGCAGATCTCATAAATATTCATGTAATATGAATTATTCAACAAAACATCTTGGTCTTTGGTGTGTTTTTATTTTGATGCTAGGATTCTTCTGAGAGACAAGGATTTGTATAGTATTTTTAGATACGGAGGTATACAATATAAAGGCTATCGTTTTTTTTTAAATTCAGGAATCTTAGATCTTAAAACTTTTCGAAAACCAACAGAAACCTATCAATAATTATTGCAAAGAAATTACACAGAAACCGAAATTGGTGAAGCTATTATGTCTACCTCACACTTAGAGAGGAATGATCTTTTATCTCATATTAGAGAGACAGACGATCGCAAGGTCGTATTTATAAGTAAATATAATCCAGCAGTGAAACAATTAAAAAGATCAATAACAAAACATTGGAGTTTTATCGAAAACGACCCTGAACTTTCAAGCATATTTTAAATAAACCCAGTTATAGCTTGTAAAAGATACAAGAACCTTCAAGAAAAACTTACGAGAAGTTACAAATCATAATCAAATAGGTATAAGATGTAACTTCCTCGAAAAGACCTTATCATTAACAAATCTTGGGCAATATCTTCCGGTGTACATATGAAAAAGAAAACAAATGGGGTAAATGTCAAGGAGACAACACCCCATATCCAGGTTAAAACGACCCAAAACAAGGCATCTAGGGGTCACCGTACGGTCTTCAACACAACCATATAGCAAGCCCTAAACAGCAAGTCCATAATCTATTTAATCTATTGTAATCTATTCTAATAAATTTTAATCCATTGAAACCTATTAATAGTGGAAATCGCTGATGATCCCTATAAAAGGTGGAACACAATACAATAACTAAATAAAACATCCTAACTTTGATTTCGAACTACAAGATATAATTTATAGTAAGAAAAGAGATCAACATTTTTTCCGATTGGTTTAACAAAGCTTCTCTGGGAACATGATCTATTCATGCAATTTTTTTTACATGAATATTTATGAGATCTGCGCAGAGAAAGTGCGCACAAAACTGAGTGTGTTAAATTTATTTCTGAGTGTGTAAAATTAATTCTGAGTGTGTTAAAATAATTTCTCAGTGCATATTTTTATTTCTCGGTGCATTTTAAAAATCTCAGTGCATTTTAAAAAAATCTCAGTGTGTAATTAAAAAATCTCGGTGTGTAATTTTACACAAATGTCTTTCCCGATAGTTTTGACGAGAACGGCGTGCCATAACACAGATTGACTGTTTTTCATGAATCACTTGTTCATTGCATGTCTTACATAAACCGATAATGCAACGTCTTGCCAATATAGGATCAAACTGATTATATCCAACCAATAATTGAATTTTACTCAAATTATATCTATCTCAAGGAGCCTTTTTCAAAGTATGACTTTGAACAGTTAAAAGTATACATCTAATAAAAAGACAGATAAAGAGGAGGTTTTAGTTCTCAAAAACTGGTTTAACCCGAACACTGAATTTGCTAGTACCGGTACCAAGTACGGCTGCCTCGAGTTCCTATCGTTGTTAACGTTTGTCTTTTGTCTTATTTGTGTTTTTTCTGAGTAGTTTCCTGGCAGATAGTGGCATATGATAATAATTTTCAGCCAACGCAGATGTTTCTTGTGTTCCCTTTTATTTCTTCTAATACTTGAATAACAAAATACTGAAGTTACTGTGAATTTAGTTTTTGCATATGCGCATTTCGACAACAAACGTCTCTTCAGTGCAGATCAAATCAAAACATTTGGAAATATGAAAATTGAAAAGAAAGTTTTCAATTTTTGCATAATCATTTTCTTCTTTCTATGGATCTGAAAATGCCTCCAAATACTACTTTTCATTCTTTACTTATTCTTATACTTAATTTGTATCAAAGCTGGATCAAATTTTGTAATGTTAAAAACTATTTCCTTTTTCTTTTTGCTAGGTCATCAAAATTAACTAGTTTTGAAATCGATGTATATTAAGATACGATACTGTTCCACGATAATGACTATCAGTTTGAAATCATCGAAAAAACAAATTATTTCACGATCACCTTCAATGCAGTTTATCTGTTTTTATGGAAAATAGAAACTTTTACTTACCTAGTTTTACTCAGATTCTGTTGCTGAAACAGGATCTTCAGGTACTTCTGTATCAGCCTGTCTGCTCATCCTTCATTTCTGCTTCATAGTCGTTGTATAGCATCTGTTGGTTGTTCCAACTTTTGTCTAGTCATTTACTGTTAGCGATGTTACAACCTTATTAGATTAATTCTTCCATGTTTAGGCTATTCGGATGACAAATGTATTTTTTCTGAATTCCTTCCTCACACGTTGTAGTTATATTTTTAAACTGTTGCTTCGTACTCCTGTTCTTGCTAAGATGTCTTTCCATAGTTTTACAAAAGCCGCTGATTCCCATCATATTTCCAGTTTAAAATTTTATATAATTCAATCCGATCACCTGATACCCTTCAAAAGTTCAATGTAGCTCCTCTTTGCACTGATTCAATTATATCTAGGTGTTTTACTTTGTCTGGATGCCAAACTACGCTCGACTATTCAATGTCTATTTCCTAGAGTTTTGTGTAGTGGTATGAAGGTATCTATATCAACGATGGTGTTCTGAACATCTTTATGTGATGCCCGCATCTCGCTGTTTTATTGTGCCAGGTTTTCTTACAATCGACTTGCGATTTTCTGTTAATTGGCGGTCCTGCGTCCAAGGGCTCAAAAGGGCATGAATGTAGCGTTGTACGACAGTTGGCAATGGACTCCGCTTTGTCGGTCTTCGGGGTCGTCTTTGACTTACTGTGAGGTATGAGCAAAGCTCATTGTTGAAGACCTCATGACGACATAAAGATGAGGAACAATGATAAAAGCGCTGTTTTTTACTAATATGCCGATGTTAAGCTCCGAGTGTATAACCCTTCTTGTCTTTTTCTTCTCTAGTTTGCTGTAATACTGTTTCTATCAGTGCATAACTATTGTCTGGGTCTGGTACTGATCTTGCATTTATCCGGATGAAATCATTGGAGCCATGTATCACTCCAGTCTGGCAGTTTACCTAGACCGCTTTGTTATTGTCTCTGATATTCTTTTCCACTTATGATGTCAAAAGTCTTTGTGTCATCCGCCAACAGATATACTTTGCAGTCCAAGGTTTCGGTACTGTCTGTTATTTCAAGGATTGGTTAGAAATTATATCCAATGGTTCAGATCTTGTCTCTGCCAGTTCTTTGAATACTATACAATTATGGCACTTCCACAAGATCAATATGGAGTTCAACGGAGCAATAAAGTAATATTGAACGAGGGTTTACCCCGAGTTCAATATTATCTTTTGCGCTCCGTTAAACCCCATATTGATCGAGTATAGAAGTGCCATTATTGTTTTATTATATTTGATTGACATGGCTCAAGTCAATGAGGACAAACAAAAGGGGAGTGGTATACCTATTGTGGGTGTTAAAGGGGTGTGGCCTGTAAACGTCAATCAACGTTTGTGTGCAATATGATGATTTTTCATGATCAACTGTGCAATATGATGTTTTCTTGAGTAGATACATTTCTATACTTTATACATAGAAACAAAAGTACAAATATAATAATCTAGGATGTTTTCTCTCTGGTCTTGGTGATTGTTAATTTTATATAATCCCTTTAAGTATTTTCTTCGCTTCATATTCATGTTTCTCTAAAACATTTACCCTATGTTTTTGTTTCAAGCCTCATGGTGACTTCAAGATGAAGAACAACAATAAAAACGTTGTTCCTTTTGCTTGGTGTAATAATGCACTTGTACAGACCTTGTCGCATGTGCATTTACACCATATCCTTTCATTGTTAATTTTAGTGGTAATGTGGTAATGTTTGCGCCTCCCTTTCAAAGTCTTTGTAAAACACTACTAAAGAATGTCGCTTATTCTGCCCACTCTTTTGGTTACTTAGTAATTATCCCATATTTCTCTGAATATGGACTTTGACTTGGTATCCTCTTAAGCTTACTTTTGTTTTTACCTTTGTTGTGTTCTATTCTTGTTTCGGGTCTTTACTCTTATTTCGGGTCTTTACTTGCAATTTTCTACGCAAAGCTTTTTTCTGCCTTATGGTTTCTTTTTTTATTATTTGTTCATTGGGAATTTCCTTCTTGTTATGTTCGATGTTTTACTTTTTCAACTCATAAAATACCTTTTCTCCATCTCAACGAATTTATGGTGAAATTCATTCCATTTTTTCAATATAATCGTTCGTGTTCAACACATTCTTCGTCCTGTTTGTGTTTCTTCATGCTGCTGAGTGCTAAATAATTCAATAAATCACAGTCATTTCTATGTTTTGATAAAATGTCATTGAAGTGCTTATAGTAGATCATACTAATACACGGCGCATTCGATTGATGCATTTGCGCGCAAACACAAGTCGGATGCGGAATTGACTTGATTTTCAAGCCGGATATTCCTTTATTGGCCTTTTCATTGTTACGTCATAATCGATTGACATACACTTTCCAGGCAATTAGCTCCCTTTTCCCGAAAATATTGTCTATTTCGTTTTCTACATAAAATATCTCTCTTAATCAAACAGTGACATATAGATTTTTTAAGCTCAACATAAAGATGAAGTATATATCTCTGAAATAGCAAAAAAATATTTTAAAAAAATTATTTGATACTTATTTCATATGAAAGTTGAATAATAATAGAAAAAAAGATGGAAAACGGGGAATGTGTCAAAGAGACAACGACCCAAAGGGGAGTAATAACAACTCAAAGCCACCATAAGATCTTCAATGAACGGTGAGAAAACCCCACACCCAACGGTAGGTCGGAGTCGGCCCCTGAATAAAAAGTAATCAAGTTCAGCGAAATAAACATCATCCTAGACTCCTATTGACATAAAGTAAACTAACTAGAAAAAAGACAAGACACACAAAGGCTTAATAAATTTCCTGACTTAGGACAGGTGCAAACCTGCTGCGGTGGGGTTAAACTGGTTTTATTGGGCCAAAACCTTCCCCCTACAGCCAATGTGATAAAAAAAAAACAATCGTAACAACAGTAAAATTCAGTTGCCAACAGGACTGAGTCAATTGTGAAAAATGAAACTGAAAGAACTAAATATACGGACATAAACATGAAATCACAAGAGACTACTAACAGTTAACTGACATGCCAGCTCCAGACCCATCACCAACTGACAAAGTAAGTTATATACCCTCAGTATACAGCTTCCACCAAGATCCTTTCCTATGAGGAGTTTAGGATAATGAATTCATGCATATACCGGAATACATAACCGTGTCCATGCAATACAGATAAAATATGTTCTCACAGTTATCTATATATTCTTTGTAAATATAGCTGAAAAATACTGAATTTGGCCTGATTCTCAAAGCCTAATGATAGAAAAAGATGACGGGTGGTATGTCATTTTTGGAACATACGAGTTAAGACCTACAAAATATCACAACATAAAAAAAATCTGTCTGATATTTTTATTAGGATTGATCTACATTAAGATTATAATAATTAAAAAAAATGCTTCTTAAGTAGAATTTCAAAAAATAAGCGGTCTTTGAGACTTTCAGGAAATTTACCAAACATGGAATCGCATTTTAGAATTCTACTCATTCAAAATCTCATTTTCTATCAAACTTGTATATATAATTGCTAAAATACATAATTATATGCTCAAATTTAAAAAAAAAATGAGTCTTTGACATTTTCTGGAAATTTACCAAAGTTGGAACCGGAATTATAATTCCGAAAGCTTATTGCAAATGAACAGACTATATGCAACAATTCTGCAAAAAGATTTTATCCCTAAATTCAAAAATGAAGGAGTAGTTTGTGTCACATGCCACATGTGTCAAAATCCACATTTTTGGGCCCTTGTCAAAATCAACATCTTGGGCCTCTTGTTTGCACCAAGATAAAGATAAAAAAAAATTTGAAAGCTTATTGCACATCTGCAGACTATATGCAACAATTCCACAACAAAATTAAATTCATAAATGTGGGTGCAGTTTGTGTCACATGCCACATGTGTGAAAATCTGACATCTTGGGGCTGTTGTTTGCACCAAGAGCAATATTAAAAATCAGAAATATAGAATCCACAATTGCATCGAGTGAGAAACAACATTTCTACACTAGAGATAGTTAAATTTTCAATTTTTTAAACGCGAGGCTTGCCGAGATGCAATTGTGGATTTTATTTCTCTAATGATTACAAGGAGATTTTTGACAAAAACACGACCCCCCTTTTCTGATGATACGAAATAAATGTGTTCTTTGAGCGCGACGTCATCAGGCATGGTCGCCTTTTTTCATGACGTCACAATGGTCATGTTGGAAAACGGTAAACATTTTTGACATCATAATTGAATTTCATCCAATCACTTGCCGAGAACAACATTCTCTCTAGAGAGGAGAAACATATTTCTCCAACTGTTCGGGAAACGTGAAAACAGGACAGAAATTAGAGAAAGCTTATTTCGTATCTACAGACTATATGCAACAATTCTACAACAAAATTAAATCCCTAAATCCAAAAATGTAGGATGAGTCTGAGTCACAAGAAAAGTATGACGGACGGACGGACAGACAGACGGAGGGTATAACAATATCCCTGAACTGTCTTCGAAAGTGCGGGGATAAATATGTATGTGCGTTCACTTTTTCTGTTTTATGAACAGCCTTAAGCATGAACCAACTCAAAAATCACAAGCATCTTATTTTAATCTCTATCAGTTTTTTTTCTATAAACTTCAATAAACTTGACCTAATTCATAAAACAGCCAATGCATATCAAGTTATTTTTTCATTACCGTATTGTAATTGAATATACATCAGAAACAAAAAGAAAGATATGCTTGATAGATCCAATTTACGTTCAAACCAGATCTAATTTATCTTCTGTGTGATTTGAATAAACACTTGACAACAGCAATTTCTAAGCCCAAGAGGGCAGTTTAATTTTAATTATTCTTATATACATCATCTGACATAGATGTGATTAGAAAGCCTATTTACAGTAAAATTCCATTACTTTGGAACTTAGCTTTAATCTGCTTAATGCTTTTCGTAACATGTTGCCTTCCAAGCCTCATTTTTTCTCTATTGTTTAATACTTCCTGTGATTAGGTTTAAATATGAAGCACTGTCTGGAACCTTTTTTTTATAGTTAATTTCAACGCGGATCACTTGTTAAGTTTGTATTGATATCTAAAGGTTAGATCAATCAACCCTATTCGGATGTAATTATTGTAATGTCAGAGAACAATTCTTCAAGTGTTCATTGTGTTCGATGACCAAAAAGACACGACACTTGAAACTGTGAATCAACTCGTACTCGCAACCTTTTAGATTTTCTAAAACATATCGGTGTACAGAGCAAATATCCATAATTATTGTCTTCTGATCACAAATAAAGTACACCCTTCAAGAAAAATAATTCGTATAGGTTCCGCGGAACCTGGTGTTTCGCCTGCTCACTCCGCTTTCATTATAATTTGGCCTATATTAAGATGTGGTTACTTAAAGATTCTAAAGAGTAACTGGTCTTTAAGAGTATCAAAAAAGTTTGAGAGTATCAGTAAATTTACCAAAATTGGAATCAAAATTTTTAAAATCTAAACATTGAAAATTTTTGTTTTCATTGCAATTCAATCAAAAAGCATGGTTGCTAACAAGAATTCCCCAAAAACTGCTGGTCTTTGAGAGTTGCAGGAAAATTACCGAAATTGAAACCATATCTTTTATTCTTAAGTTTTCAGAGTTTTGTCTGGTATGAAAAATTGCTAAAATATTTTTTTGATTGTATGCAAAAAAATTCAAAAATTGTTAGTCTTGGACATTTTCAGGAAATTTACCAAAGTTGGAACCAGAATAAAATCCTAACAAATTATTGCTTAGACTACATGCAACAATTATATGACAAAATTAAATTTCCTGAGTTCCAATTTGTTTAAACTTTGTTGATATTACATTTGTATTGACCAAAGGGAAAATTTAGTTAAATTCATTGATGCGGAAAATATAGGTCAAGGTGGCATATTTCTGGTATTGATGTTGGCTAGTACTTAAGATGTAACCACTTACCAATTATCATCCATCTATGGCATGTAGGTGTTGCGATAAAGTGGAAACAAAAAAAAATATTATTGAAAAAACTAAGTCCAACAAATGGCAAAATACGGAAAAATTGGAATTATTTTTTTTTCAAAAGTATACTTGGGATTCAATAATTGACTTGCACTGTATATTGTGTCAAAATTTCATTTACTAGTATAATGAGCATTATTTCAGAAAGTAATTGAAGTTTAAAAAAAGTTTAACATTTGGGTTAACCAATGTTGACGCCGACGACGCGCGACGACGGAATCTATTGTCGCTATGTCTCGCCTTCGCGACATTCGTCGCAGGCGAGACAAAAAGTAAAGATGTTTTGGCTCAGGCACATCGCATTGAACTAAAGCGAAATAGTACTTCCAAAAAAAATTCCTTGATTGAAAAATAAACAACACAATAAATGGTAGTACGTCATGAATAAACTTGTCGACAGTTCAAAAAACTTACTATGAAGTATTAGCAAAGCTCATTGCTGACTCATGGTGACTTGGAAGATGAAGAACAACAATTACAGCGTTGTTCCATTGCTTGGTTCTACCATCTCATGTGCATTTACTCCATAGCTTTTCATTTTTGTCTCGCCTGCGACGAATGTCGCGAAAGCGAAATATAGCGAGCATAGATTCCGTCGTCGTCGGCGTCGTTAACATTTGGTTAACCTAAATGTTAAACTTTTTTTGAACTTCAATAACTTTCTCAAATCATATGCAATATCAATGAAATTTTGACATAGTGTTCAGTACAACCTTATTATTGTTTCCCCAAGTTTATTTTTTGAAAAAAAAATTATTCCAATTTTTCCATATTTTTCCATTAGTTGGACTTAGTTTTTTCCATGAATTTTTTTTGTTTGCACCATATCTCAGCAACTACATGCCATAGACTGATGATTATTGGTAAGTGGTTACATTTTTAGTAGTGACCAACATCCATACCAGAATTATGTCACCTTGACCTATATTTTCTGCTTCAGTGAATTTAGCTAAATTTTCCATTTAAGTCCATATATCAACAATTTTTAAACAAAATTGTGAATAAGGACTTTAGTTTTGATGTAGAATTGTTGCATATAGTCCATAGATACACAATAAGCTTTCAGAATTTATTCCGCTTCCAACTTTGGTAAATTTCCTGAAAATGTCCAAGACTAACAATTTTTGAATCAAATATCTTGGCCACTTCTTCATATAAGACATAATTCTGAAAACTTATGAATGAAAAATATGGTTCCAATTTTGGTAATTTTCCTGAAACTCTCAAAGACAAGCAATTTTTGGGAATTCTTGTTTGCAACCATGTGTTTTGATGAATTTTAGTCGAAAACAATATTTTCATTGGTTATATTTCATAATTTTTTTATTCAAATTTTGGTAAAATTCCTGAAACTGTCAAAGACCATGCAGTAGTTTCTTGGAATTCTACTTAGCCAGTACATCTTCATAAAGATGAAATTAGAGTGATAGTGGAGTGAGCAGGCGAGACACTAGGTTCCGCGGAACCTTTACGAATTATTAATTATACAAACCGGTTTGTGCAACTTTTCGGATAGGAGAGCATATTTTTAGGCAAAATATGATTTTCATTAAATTTTAATTCCGTTTAAAATTGTATGATTCTAGCAATAGCTTCTTAACTGTGCTCAGCTGTATTTTAATTATCTTTTATAGCTCAGCTATTCCGACATTTTTCCTAAAGTTAACAACAATAAGGTAAATGACTTATTTATGTATATGTAAAGTCAGCAACAACCATTCTGTTTCGATTTTGCATTTACATCTCGATTAATGACCACAGTGATCAGCTCAATACAGGAATATATGACAAAAGCGACGAATTCACTTTTGACATTGTAAATTTCCACTACTCGACAGCAAAATTCCGTGTTAACCAGAGTACATACATCTTTATTAATCGATTATGCTAGAGCGTGTAGTTACTATCTTATTTTTTACGACACAAAAGTCTCCTTTATTAACTTTGATTCAAGACTTCGTTAAATTTAGAATAATCGTGTTTCTTAAGAAGCGTGGCCATTCATCTATGAATTTAGATCCTATGTTTGGTCATGTTCAAAATATTATAGGAATAGAAGTCATTTTTAAGGAGTTTATTGATGTGTAGACGCAGCCGACTCACTCACAAAATAAATAAAGTCCGAACTTAGTCTAAAGTTTGTAAGTGACAGGTCGCATTTACCTATAGAATAATGGAAGTTTTGTTTTGGATATAAAAATATCGTCGACATAATGGACGAGCCCACTTTTTGGGCCAGTCTATTATTGGAGACAATATTTGAAGTATCCGAAACAAAACTTCTTTTATTCTTTTTATCGGTAATTAACGAAATCATTTGATCTAACAAATTTTGAAAAATGAAATCAATTTTGAAGAAATCATGAAATTTTCTATTGATTAGTAATTAAAGAATTTGTGCGATACTTTACGGTTTTTGTAGATGTACATTTCTTCATTTACTTTGATGCGCAGATTGACAAGGTAGGCGTGGCTTTAAAAGTTACTTTTTTGCCAATATTTTTTCGTATTCAGGCAGTAGCAAATACTGAAAATTTTTGCTTCAAGAGATGAAAGGAAACTCATACAAATTACCGATGAAAATCCATAAACTCGACAATCGACAAGACGTTTATCGGGAAATAAGGTCTTTGTTTTTCATAGCGTTGACCAATGAAATTGGGCGTTAACAAAAATTGGAGGTATGCTCGAATGTTGTCGATTGATTGATTTATGAGATCTCTGATACGTGTACTTCCTCCTAGGAATAAAACTAATATATGCCACACTTGAATGTTTTCTGACAGCAAATGATGTAAATTGAAATCTACAGATGTCCGCACTTGCTCTTCTTTAAATTTTATCTTTTTATGTCGTTCGTAGGACCACAAAAAAATAAAAATGGGGGGCAAATGCGGAGATAAAATTTTAATTAGATTGCCTGTAAATTTACTTTTGAATCCAATTAAGCATTTTACGATGTTTGAGAGATGGTACTTTTCGAAGGACGAATAGAACAAAAACTTATTTTCTGTTGCAAGTGTATGAACATTCGCCCTTCCAAAAGGCAGGGTGTTTATTTTGGTTCTGCAAGTGCTTTACGACGAATTTTAACAACACAACAATTTTATTGTAAGAACCTGTGAAAGTCGCATTCAGGTGGTGATTATATGGATGAATCTGGTCTCTATCTCTGAATATGCTTCCGGCCGCGGTTTTGTTGTACTTTTATACAGAAATATTTATCAAATGCACTATTACTAACCTACCTCCAAGAATTATGTCCCTTTATGGATAGCAGACGATCGATTAGTATAAAGGTTTCTCTCCTTTTTCTAAATCTTAAGTAGTCAGTTTTTCACTTTTTTGTTCCTGTAATGGCAAGTGTTCACTAAAATGTGTATATGACTTACTAATAAGTATGATCTGTAGATAATCTGTAGTAAAAATGATAAATACTGAGCACTGATATTTCTATTTCTGTATTCCTGTAAACAAAATTCTAACAAAATCTTCTGAAAGATAAGGAAAAGGGTATATTGTTAAATTTTCTAATATTCTTTTGATACAATCAAAAGAAAAACCATGAATTCAAAGATATTTAAAATGATAGAGAACAAAGTACCGATATAATATAAATGGAAGCTAAAATCAGCTTAAGACAGAGCTTTGCATGAGGGAGATACTTTTATAATTAATGAATTGTTGTACACAAAACTACTAACATCTGGCATCAGAAATTGAAGGACTTGGCTTTTTCTTTAATTTTTTCATTTAAAAATATCGTTTCTTACATGACGGATAATGCATTTTTATTTACTTCATCAATTAAAAATAAAAGCTTATACAACGAAGCTTAGTTCTGAGGTGAAAAATAAATTGTTTTGTAATTTTCTGTCTTCTCCGAGCAATTACATTTTATCAATTGATATTCAATAATGTTACGTAATTTGTCGTATGTTATGCTCCTAGGGCGATCTCTTTCATCATACAACAGTTAAACCTTAATCTATGGTTTATTTCAAACTAATAGATTTAAGAACAAAATGATTTTAATACAAATGCGTACACATTTTCTGTTTTTACCCATCACATATAACGTATTCACTTCCTACACTTAATTTGATAATGGATCATTAGGTTACTAAATAACATGTCTTGTTTTTCATGCTACCAGATCAATATCTCGACAGCAACTAATTATAAACTAATATAAAACCAGTTTGAATACAGAAGAAAACTAATTATCTACAAGAATGGTTTTCGAAACAACTTAGGTTCCAATGAATAAAAGCGAACTATACACTTTTGTAGTGAAGTGAGCATTAAATAGGACCCGGCATGAAGAAAGATTGTCAGTAATGTGTAAAACAAATTCATTTCTGTTTACCCTGAGCTATAATTGTATGTTCACCTAGAACGTTTGTTATAGATACTAAAATCTACATCGCATATATTGCATAAGGAAGAAACTGATGCACCTTCGTTTGGTCTAAGCTATATATACTCTAGTAGTTAATATGAGAAAAAGCCGTAGGTTTTTGAAAACATGTTTTCAAAAACCTGCGGCTTTTTCTCATATTAACTGCTACCTACGGGATTATAGAAAAAAAAACATGTAAGATTTGTTATTCACTACAGTTGAGACGGGTAAAACGGGCTAGATTTTTAATGAGGTCTTAGTTCACTCACATTTTTTACGTCGTTTGCGGTTTAAGCATCTCATAAGTAAAACAAAAAACTTATAAGTTTTACTCTTTTTCCAACGCTCAAGACTCTTGTTTAACCTGTTTAAGACACTGCTTATAAACTCTATCATTTTTATATAAGAAAGAAAATAATAATGCAGTAATAAAAAATGTTTAGAGGAACACAGTTCTGTGATCGATATGAGTATTGTAACTTTTTACTAGACACTCCAATAAGAACTCCACAAAATGGACAAGCACAAGCAGTCCGAAAAGTCATTCTGTGAAATTATCTCCCTTCTAAACATGCTAATGAGGTGGGCGTCTACTTCATCAGCCATATTTTAGAAACACGCCGCCTGTTGATGGTGCATAGTAACGGCTGGATATTAAGCTTGTTCGGGTATATAAATCACAAAGAAACGGTGCATTTAGTAAAACAAAAACATTTACAAAATAAAAGATATCAGTTGGTCTGCTATTGCACGTTCAATTGTTTATAGTTGATGTCAAATGTCTTCACTGCGACCACACTAAAATTAACCTGGTGACAATAAAATATTATAAAAAGGCAAAAAATTACCGGGGGCGGACACAATTTCTGTATTAAAAGATAGCCAAAGGATTAATCTTGAAAGGGAAATATGAAATAATTGATTTCAAAGATGTATATTTCAAAGATCCAAAATGACATCCCGTAACTAAGGTGAATTTGAGGGTGGTATCTTCCATTGTGTTCATTATTTGGCGGTAAATGTTATTTATAAACACTGCCGAGGTACTCACAGGGATCAATGTACCCCATTATAATAAAATTATACGAAATTAATGGGAATGTTTCGAGATTTCTGTATCTAAATATTTATTTGGAAAAATAGTCGAATGTTTATTGTTCCAAAACAAACTATAGACAAAAAATCAAATTACTATTACCTGAATGGGCCTCTGACTCTAAGTTGTAATCATGACGTATATAGGTAAATTCGATTTCATTTCTAAAAATAGAGCCAGTATTGTAGCAGACTCCACGAACTTTGGGGTTTTATTCTGGGAATTTGCGTGGAAGGGCGGAAATGAAATTTTGCACACGTATTGATCAATTCTTTATGAATCAGTATGCCAGTTTTGGAGAAAATCTGGAGATGTATATTTGTGTCATCCAGAATGATAGACACCAACTTCAGTCCACTTAAACCGCAATTTACGCACTAATTACAAACTTAACAATCAAACGGCAAACATTTACATTATTTCTGAACCTTAATGAAATACACGATTTAAAAAATCATTAAATTTTCTAAGTAGAAACAACTTTTTGGAATTTGTAACTATGGAAAACAAATCTAAGTAGACCTTTTTTGTTTCGTTTAATGAAGAGTTCCATTTCTTTTGTTAAAAACTAATCACTTATCGGCCTGCAAGACAAAACGGATTACAAATTTAGTATAAACGATAGGGCTTCGTTTTATGACTGGTATAATGGGTATTTTTAATTAAGTTTAAAGTAGATAAACTAGCTGACGGAGCAGCACCGGACAACGACACAGTATCTGTTATTTCAGATGTAACAAATTTTCTTAGTCAAATGAAAGTCCACCAAAACGGAAAAACACTTTACGACTGTAATAATTTATCTCTAGCAAATCACGTCAAATCATTGCTTACGTTTTCAGACGGATATGTGAGTAGTGCAGGCAAAAACAGCTTTATTTACCCTGATAACAAAGCGGTCACTGCTGATAATAAAGGGTTTGCTGTAAGAACAGCGTCAACTAATGCACGAGCAGAAGTAACGGCGGAAATACCATTAAATAGATTTTCTTTCTTTGCCTCGTTGGAACAAAATCTTTTACCCCCAGCACAAATGGGAATAACAGTAGAAATAAAC
>MJUU01073889.1:567-17832 GCA_002080025.1 Modiolus philippinarum
GTGGCTGTATAAGACGTACACTTCTTTTTATTGAGCTTTTATCAGGCTCTTTCGCTGTAATCATATTAACTGGCAAGATGTTTCTTTTATTTGTCACACCGCGATTTGTACAGAAGTAAAACATGACGTCATAAATCATAATTTGATTGTTCCGTGTGCCAAAAAGTTAATGGGACACAAATATGAGGTGATTCAGAGAAAACGTATCACGTGTATATCATCCCTATCATAACCACCACGTCTCCAACAAAGTGATCCGCATTCACGGAGGAACCAACCAGAACAGAATCAAAGGTCATCACTGCGCTTTACTTCCAATGTAAACATGCAAAATGGAACTTGGAATCGTGAACAACATGTTTAAGCTAAAAAGGCAGTGGCAAGCGCCCCAAGCAGCAAATTTTTCATATGCTGATATTTTTCCTTACGACTAAGACTGTCAAATTTTCACTGTGGCAAGAATCAAAATTTCGGAGTTGTATTATAAAAACTAGGATTATGTTAGAGGAAGGTGCGATTTTGCACATGAAGCAACTTTGAACGATAATTTATACTTCATTGCACAGTTTTATTTCTTGCCACAGTGATTTACGAGTAATATATGAAACAACAATTCACAAACAATTTTCATTTAACTTGAGCATGGTCCGCTTGCCACCGCCTTTTACGCTTTTATATATTTCTGTTTATTTCTAAATAAAGACTGTCACGTGACTACTTTCACTTTATCGTGAAGGTCCAGAATCACAGATCGGGGCATGAGAGATATAAACTTTGGTAGAAAACAAAAACTATAACATTAAACATCGATATTAAGCTATACACTGTCTTGAAAAATTGATGCCGTTTAAGGGCTGTAAAACTTGTCTGTTTTTGAATTTCTACTTAACCTCCCTGCGTGATTGAATATTGTTTAACGTCTACTCAGCAATATTTCAGCTATATCAAGACGAGAACAAGTTTGTTGATAAATAATCACTTTGGGGTATGGAAATGGCCATGGGACGGGAAATTCTGACTGCCACTGGAAAAGTAGGGTGAAATCGTCAAGGGCGGGGAATTTAGCCTTGTAGCCGATCACCTACGGACCACCCCAAAGAGAGCTTGCTACAAGGGTTCTTTAACGTGCAGGAAGCGTGGCATTTCTTCCAACACGTGGACCTGAGTTTACATCCCATCCGAAAGATGGGTTGTGTATTTATTAATCCCGCACAACCACGGAATGGGTCCTATTTCTATATCCCGGGACCCTCGGGGTCAGCCTCCGTTTAGGAGGGGTCACACCCCGCAAGCCGGAGATACTGGGTCCTATTTCTATATCCCGGGGTTCCCTCGGGGTCCTCTGTTAGGATGGCTCATACTCCAAGCTCAGAGGATGCTGCGGGCCTATTCTTCAGCCGGGACCGCGCACGGCGGTGTAGTCACTATATCTTTACGTACATCGGTATCGGTAATGTACAGTACCATGCTTTATAGATTATACAAGATGAAAATGGATTTTGTTACAGTTTATAACCCGATTAGAGCAATATCTTCAAGGTATTGTTGAAGTTTCTTTTTTAATTTCTTAATTTTCAGTTTCACTTTTCAGCCTAAAGTACCAACGTTTACTTGGAACTTTTAACTTTTTTTCAAAAATAAATATAAATGGTGAATAAAAGGATATGGAGTAAATGCACATGAGACAAAGTCTCTACAAATACATGGTAAAAANAAAGGAACAACGCTTTTATTGTTGTTCTTCATCTTGAAGTCATAAACATAATACGAAAACAACGAAAAATGCAGTTTCCTTTAAATGTTGTATTAATAAACTTTCCATTATTTTGATACCGGTTTATTACCGGATTTTAACCATATAACTTGCATCATTGCATAGTAAATGTACAAGTTTTTCTGTCATTTGAAAAACGATTGGCGCAAAGGAAAAAATTAAATCGCGCAAATGCAAAATTTTAAATTTTCCAAAGTGGCGCAAATGAATCTATAGAATATAAACCCTAATTCCTGAATTTACACAACGAAACCAGTGGCGGATGCAAAGGGGCGTTATTTGTTTTCACCTGGCCAAAGATAAACAAACAGTGTTGGACTACCTGTATATCATATTACCAATTGTTTGCAAAATGAAATGTTAATAGGATTTTTTTATAAAAAATATTGCAATTTTCAGGATAAACGCCCCGTTCCAAAAATCCTGAAATCCTGATCAGTCCCTAGCGCACCAAAACTCTATCAATTTGAAAAAAAAACTAATTGTATCACATTTTGTACTACTAAACATGTAGAAAGTCCGACTCTCAATTTTTCAATCGGTTCTGTGTCATATTTTTAGAGTACTTTGTAAATCAGAAATTAATTAACGCATTAGAGAGGTCTAACATTTGGTACTTAGAAATTAAAAAAATGGTTGACAAAAACGGCACTACTTAATGAAGCTGATAAAAAAGGCAATACAACGAAAAAGCAGGTCTTAAACTTCAATAAGTGACTTGGATCTCAATGAGTGCCTTAAAAAGAATACCATACAATGTAAATTTAGTGGCACAAACAAAAGTAAGACATACATACACAGAAAATACACTCAAAATTATGTTGTACTATGTTGTTGTTGCATTAAAAATACGAGAAAAGTATAATGATTTTTTACGTCCCAATTTATATTTGATCGCGGAAAACTTTAAAAATGTCTTCCAACCTTCCGAATCGAATAAAGAATAGTTTATTTATGAAAGGGAAAGATTACAAGCAGAAATAAATCGAAAAGATAATTGAAACACAAACTGGAGTAGAGGATGAACTTTGTTGCGGGACATACAGTTTTTCAGTCTGTTCATGTTTACTGCATTTCAGCTGATTTTTCCAACCCCGCTATGATCGGAACTTAAAATACCTCGTACAATTATTCTTCGTGACAAGGACTCACAAATTATTTTGAAGTGTTGAGATGTGCACACGCATGTACAGCATAGAAATATTACAGCTGACATCGGAGCGGACTTTATTTTGTATGTTCCGCATTTGGACACGTGTACCGGGCTAGTCCGCCACTGTATTATTCTGAGAACATTTTTAGATGTATTGAGGACTATCAAGTTTCTCATGGAATTTGAACCGTGACCTTTGAATTTTTTTGCTTGAAAATAATCGTTATTTCTTCAGGAATATTGTGTTAGTTTTTAGTAACCCTAAGTACTTGCGGTCTATCTTTCGAGACGCAAATGCTAAAAATAAAGACAGAAACATTACAATTTTCCTTATATGTCTTTGTTAATTTCTCGACAAAATACGAAAATTCGAAGATGTTTATATAAAAAAAAAACGTTCCGGTACCCCTGATTTTTAATTTATAATACGATGTTTATTAATAAGATCTATCACTGAGTCGAAAATTGGATCTTTATGTAATGGTGTCATTTTGTATCGTCCCACCTTAGGGGGAGAGACCGGAGGTATGGGGAGGTAACTCTGTCTTTTACTCTTCTGTTATTTAAATAAATAAAAAGAATCATTGCAATAGGTATGATTAAAATTTTTGACACACCAAATAAATATTCATTTTATCATGAAAATAATCACTCAAAATCCAGTTTTTATAACAAGTGCATATACTTCACATTTTTGCAATTATATGTAAAAAATGTAAAATTAAAATTTCTTGCAAGGAAGAAAATTTAATGCATAGATTCTGCAATTTTATTGATTTTACACACTTTATTTTCTAAATGCAGAAAAATTGAAACGGTAGAGTTTTCTAAAATTTGAAATATGCTATATGTACTAGTTTTCTTTCTATTCTCAGTTTTTGTGAAAATTTAAACAACGCAGTTTTTACAAGGAGTGTTCAATACTGATCAAAACAGAGTAAAAGTTTCAGCCTATACTTCCAGAACACCTATGTATTTCAGTTCAAACTATTATAATTTACTATCAACACTCATGCGTCCTTTCACACACATTTACAGTACAGAATTTTGCATTTGAAATAATTTTATATAAATAAAAACAGTAAATTGAAATTAATTTTATACACCAAAATCAAGTCCCGAATGGGCCATTTATATGAGGAAACATGATATCTTTGCTGACAACTAGACAGAAAACGGGAAGGTAAAGATTGTTGAAATTGGTTAAAGTCGACATGAACATGTTTAGTTTTAATATTGAAAATATAAAAAAATTAAACGAGTGGCAAATTTTAGGCTTCCCCAAGTGTACCCCCTTAATTTCTAAATGTAAAAACGTTAATGCACTACATTTTCATAACCTCAATTTCTAAAGGAAAACATAGAACTTAATACCAAAAAAACGTCAGTTTGCCAATTTACCCATTTTCATACCTTTAAAGTATACACAATGAAGTGGAAAGATTTTATATATCATCTTTTTTAATTACCATGATTATATGTGCATCTTCTTTTTCACTTACTAAATACACTAACTTAAACTAAAACACAACACAAACTTAATGTTTATCAACTAGCTCGTTTGACCGTATATTTTCTTGTGAGAAGCCTTGTTTATTACATAACAAAACATATGTACATAAGAACATCAAATTATAACATCAAACTGACAAAAAAAATACGATTCTACATCATTATTCAATAAGTATACACTCTAGCAGTCCCGTGGCCGACCAGGAAAAACCAACATTATTATTGGAAACCCCACGTCTATTTGTAAACGCCAAGTGAAACATCAGTGTTGGACCTCACTGGGAAAAAAGAAAGAAAAGATAATTTTACAAAAATATCATTTCAAGGTGAAGAAAGAAAACTGTTATTAGGACAACTGTCGCAAAATAGCAAAATATATAAATACATAAAAGGAACTATTAAAGCCCTTCACCTTGAAAAACGACCGAAAAATATAAAAAAAATGGTGCAAAATTATATAAGCTTTCTTTTCTAAGAAATGTAAAAATTAAATGTTTACAGTAAGACGAACGGGCTAGAATGAAAATACCTGTGTTAAACGCTCAACCATGTAACCTTTTCCCGCCGGGCAATACTACTCACTACCCCTATATATCACATGACAAAGAAGACGAATAATTCCCGTTAAACTATCGTGCCTTGGGGATTATATATTCTCCGGAATGAGTAACTTGAGGAATCAGACTTAGAGTAATGATGGTATTTCATCACAAAATAAATGGGCATTTATATTTTGCAACAGCTTATTAGTACTGTCACTTACATCTTTAGCTACACATCCAGATTCATACAGAATGTTACCAACAGTACCAACACTTCTCTGCACATAACATTCCTATTTAATTAAAAACATAATTCTATACGAATTGATATTTCAGGATTCCATGTTTGTATATTTATATACAACTCTCACCTGATTATAAATTAGAATGATTATTGTTCGAGTTCTAGACATGAAACATATTTATTTACATTGTCTTTGTTCTGTTGTTCTTAGTTTTTGAGGAAAACTAAGGAGTATCTCCCCCATGCAAATCTCTGTCCTTAAATTATTAGCCGACTTTATCATATGTGGTTATTTGTTCTCTATCAGTTTTAAACGTCTTTGAGTTTATGGTCTTCAAAATGTTTAGTTTTTATCTGCAACGAAGAGACTAAAGTTGTCAAAATAGCCGTATTAGAGAAAATAAATGAACAGTAAATTCGGTATTTTTTTGCTATTTGTCTCACGCCGCTTAAAATCTGATTTTTATTAAATTATTAAAAAATCGTAATGAGAATGCCTACCTACCTATAGATATTGGATAATCCTGTATTATTGAAGTCTAAAATAGGTAAACTGCTAACAACCAATACTTTAACATTAATTCCGGGGTAGTCATATCATCAAGACCACCAGTTAACAGTACATGTGTGAAATAAATCCACGGAGCAGTTATAGAAGTGTAGCGCTAGCAAGATGATACTCAGTTTTGGTCATTTCGACAACGTATGCCTCTTCGATGCATACAAATCAGAACAAAGTCACTATAACAAAGGCTGCTGAGTCAAGGATATGTTCAGCCGTTGTTACTTTCGTTCTTCAAAAATTCTTTGGCCGTCACCACGACATCATAGATAGTTATGATATGTCAGTATTACAAATGAAAACTGACATTTTAGCTAGATTAACTTCGTTCCCGGATTGCACATTACCGGTTTTGAAAATAAACTGGACTGACCTACTGACAGTGTGACGGGTGCTGTATACAGAGCAGGACATGCTTACCTTTCCGGAGCACCTGATGTAACTTTGTTTTTTTGAGAGTTCATACTGTTAGTGCTTTAGTTTTTTTGTGTTGTATATTACGTCTTTG
The DNA here is from genome assembly GCA_002080025.1 of Modiolus philippinarum. Classification (NCBI taxonomy): domain Eukaryota; kingdom Metazoa; phylum Mollusca; class Bivalvia; order Mytilida; family Modiolidae; genus Modiolus; species Modiolus philippinarum. The sequence goes on from MJUU01073889.1 coordinate 6,863, forward strand.
TGTGTTTTTAGGCATGTAGTGTCTATGGTCTTCCGTCTGCTGGTGTTGTTGCTCTTGCCTTGTCTCTGGACTTTGATTTATGTAATCTTGAGCTTTTTTTCCTTCGGTATTCTACTGCCGTTGTTTCGGAAAACCAATAATAACATAAACAATAAGCGAGATCAGGTGCATCGGTAGAAAAAGAATCTCCTGCTTCTTATTAGACGTCCGCTGTGTTGAACATGTCAGATTATAAATTTTTACTCGCCTCGTCTGACGCACACGTGACAACATGACTGCAGTCCTCCATTTGTGGCACACCTTTGCATTGTTTACATCTTATCCCTGCACCTGTAAAAAACAGGTAAATTTATTTGAATTTGTAGCATTTTGAAATTGTTATATTTTACTCTTCTTCATATAAACGATTAACATACTTCATATAGATCTTGAAATATCGTACATATCTACTAGTGAAGTCATAACAATCAAGCAAAAAAGCGTGTTTCAGATAAACCATGAATCAAAATCAGCACTAATGATACATTATTTTTATATGACTAGAATATGTGTTCTTTCCGAAAATTTATGTCCTTTCTGTAATTTATATCCTTGTTGCAAATCTATTACCTTGCTACAAAACTATCCTTCAAGTCTATGCGCTTTTTGCAAGCAAATCTTTGGCCTTCATTAGAATGCCAGAAGGAATATGCCTTTATTGAAGATATATGACGTCATGAACCTTATTGCTAAATGGGAAAATAAAAACTTTATCATCATACACTTTTGAAGAATTGACATGTCAGTGAAATGTTTGATTAACATGCAATTATATGAACTCACTGCCGCAACATTAAAAATATCTTGTGCCTAAGTGTACATAATCAGGGAAGATAAGAAAGTCAATGGAAAACTGTACCCCTTCTTACACCCTGCATACAGTAATTCAGAATATAGTAACGGTTTGCAGTTAGAGGAAGTCGTGTCGTGTTCTTTATTGAAATTGGCTATAGTTTTTCGATAGACGTAAAACAAGATTTTAATTAGCGGAAGCATGGATTTGCCGGATTCATGATTTGATGCTTTTACTGCAGTTACATTGGAAAATTTTACATATATAAAATTTGACCCAATTAAGATAAATGATATACTTACAGTTAACCTCCAAACAATTTACTAAAAGGACAAGACAAATAACAGCTATTAGTCCTGAAAATAGATTGTATTCGATAAATTTATTCGTACCCCTTGAAATGATTCATATAAAATTAATGTTACATTTTACTTATATCGAAAAAAAAATCTAATTTTTGCACTAATGGATCTTTTTTTATAATGTCGAACCAAAAAATATGCGGCCTTATTTGCAAACGCCTAGCACTGAAATCATGATCAAGAAAATTGTGATTAAAATAGGTATAGTTTGACAAAGGAGATGGTTCCTTTCTAAAAGTTACACAAGCATAGAAAAAAACGAACTAAAACACCATATTCCAAATTGTTTGCCGTTGCAACAAAAATAATATGAAATAGTTATTGAAAATGTAACCCTCCAGTACTAGTTTAAATATGAGAAGGGCGTATTTTTGGTTTTACAATTTTGAAAGTAATTCATATTTGCAAGTCAAAAGCAAGGGGTATTGCATAAAAAGAATTAACCTAATATGAAGTGCATTTTCATATCTTAGTATCAAATTATTTACGAACGTGCTCTCTTGTCTACAAAAAATTTTCACTTTATTAATTTTCAAAAATAGAAGCCACTCTAATTGTATTACGTTATAAAACGGAGCACAACTTTTAAAAAAAAAAAATTATACACTATACAGATCCCCCCTTTAATTAAATAGTATAATTAATAATAAAACTCCAGGTTTCTATCTTAAAAGAGTGTATTTTTCCTGTGCATAATATATATTAAAAATACTATTCATATGATGTAAATACTATCATAAACGAAATTATGTAAACCAAATTTTTCGTAACTTTGTCAAGAAAGTCTCTCCTATGCTACAATGATAAAACTATCGGGGATATGTCAGTCCTATAAATAGTCCAACCTTTATATGAAATTTAACATGTTAATTAAATCAATTACAATTCATTCTTTTGATTAAATAAATAAAGCACTACCATTAAAGTGAATATCTACAATGAGGCCATATCTATATCTATACGTTCCAGTTATCAAGTTCAAACCCATGTTAATCTTTTTGAACTTATTCTATATAAACCGTTCTTTACCTTTTTTAATTGAACCTATTATTTGAAACAGAGCTATTTCCCAAATTATAACAATTTGTTAGAAGTATTTTTGAGTGACATAACAATATAAGCAGTAGAGAAGCACTTACTTTTCATTGTTAACCTTTTAATACAACGTGACCTCAGTGGAAGTCTTATCTCTGTGATCATGGGAAGCATTATGTATTACAAAAATGATTACGTTAGTAGTGTTTGGACATTAGACATTCCATATGAGTCTTGAATAACAAATATTTGTATACATACTTAGTATGTTATTTCTAAGCAGAAAAAGACAATCTCAAACCAATAATCAGACAAGTAAGATTTTGATGTAAAAAGACATGCCCGTGCCATAAATCAGACCAGTCGGATTTTGATATAAAAAGATAAACCGACCCCATTCATTGGACTAATAGGATTTTGATATAAAAAGGGCAGGTCCACACCATTACATTAATCACATAGATACGATCTGATGTAGAGGACAACCCCAACCATTATTCAGACCACTAAAATTTTGATGTAAAAAGACAAGTCCTCAAATTAATCAGACTAGTAGGATTTTGATATTAAAAGTCAAACTTTCCCTTTAATCATAACCACTACGATTCTGATGTTAAAAAAACAAATCAATCCATTAACGAGACCAGAAGGATTTTGATGTAAATAGACAAACCCTATCATTTACAAGACTAGTAGGATTCTGATATAAAAAGACAAGCCCTACTATTAATAAGAGCAGTAGGATTTTGATGTTAAAAGACAAGCCCTATCATTTACTTGACACGTAGGATTTTGGTATAAAAACAAGCCCTCCCACTAATCATAACCAGTAGAATTTCTATGTAAAATGACAAGTCCACACAATAATCAGATTTCTTTATTTATAACTCTACCTGTATATTAAAATGCATTCGTGAATTCTCTGTCTATAAAAAAGTCCAAAAGAATTGAAATATTTGAAAAATTTTATTCGTCATATCCTTTCGAAGGAGTTTTATCTTTTGCGAAACACAATTTTAACAATTTTCAGCATATCTAAGTTTGAAAAGTCAGATTTTAAGTCTGCGGTTTAAACTCAGTCTGTAGAAATGACCAAAACAATTTAATTTTTTTTTTAAATTCTATTCATCATATCCTTTCGAAGGAGTTTTATCGTTTGCAAAACACAATTTTAATGAAAAGATAGATTGTTAGTCTGGTATTTAAACTCTGGCTATAAAAATGACAAAAACAATTGAAATTTTTGGGAAATTTCATTCATAATATCCTTTCAAAGGAGTTTTATCTTTTGCGAAACACACTTTTAATGAATTTTAACATTTTTAAAGCTTGAAAAGTTTGATTTTTAGTCTGCGGTTTAAACTCTGTCTATAAAAATGACCAAAAGAATTGAAATATTTTAAAAATTTTATTCATCATATTCTTTTGAAGGAGTTTTATCTTTTGCGAAATATGATTTTAACAATTTTCAGCATATTTAAGTTTGAAAAGTCAGATTTTGAGTGCGCGGTTTAAACTTTGTCTATAAAAAAGTCCAAAAGAATTGAATTATTTCAAAAATTTTATTCATCATATTCTTTTGAAGGAGTTTTATCTTTTGCAAAACACAATTTTAATGAATTTTAACATATCTAAGGCTTGAAAAGTTAGATTATTAGTCTGGTATTTAAACTCAGTCTGTAGAAATGACCAAATCAATTTAAATTTTTTGGAAATTTTATTCATAATATCCTTCTGAAGGAGTTTTATATTTTGTGAAGCACAATTTTAATGAATTTAAGCATTCTTTTAGGTTGAAAAATAAGATTTTCGGTGTGCGGTTTAAACTCAATCTTTAAAAATGACCAAAACAATTTGAATTTTTTCAAAAAATTTATTCATCATATTCTTTCGAAGGAGTTTTATATTTTGCGAAGGACAATTTTAATGAATTTAAGCATACTGAAGGGTTGAAAAATCAGATTTTTAGTCTGCGATTGAAACTCAATCTTTTAAATGACCTCAACAATTTAGTTTTTTGAAAATTTTATTCATCAAATTCCTGTCGAAGATTTTTTTTTATTTCATGAATCACAATTTAAATAAATTTTAGCATATTTAGTGTTTGAAAAGAAGGATTTCCTAGTCTTTTGTGTATGAATGCGTCAAATCATTTGTTTTGTTTTTTGTTTTTGTCATTCCATTTTTGTTTCGCAAGAGACATATTCCTTTTCGCTGTGATTTGCATTACTGTTATTGTCTAACATTTAACGTTTAGCCAGTTGTATAAATTGTTTTAATATTGTTTTTTTTATCGAATTAAATTTGTGTATTTTTGACGATTGATCAAATCAGATGTGCTTCCAAATTTTAATGCATTCGAACAAACTGTATTATATACTGTGCATTTCCTACGTACAAGCAGAAACATCAAGTAAATATAACATAAACTTTAACGTACGGATTAAATATACCTAGGGCGTTATATTAATTTTTTTTTATATATTTCAATTCTAAATTCATTTTTTGATGAAACGAAATTATCATTTCGCAAAATGTATTAACTTGAAAGATGACGTAAGGCTATCAATCAGTCATTTACGGATAGGACCGATCAATCATCCGTCAGTCACGTAATTTACGTATTGTATCCGTCAAATACGTAAATTACTTCTCCTATCCGTCAGATTTTGACGGATTGTTGACTGATCGATCACTGATCGATGACTGATCGTTGACGGCTGACGGATCGCTTAATGATCGCTCTTTTAGTAACGGCTACTGAAGCAAGGACTGTACATAGTTCACTTAGCAGTATGACTTTTTGACCTACATTTTATGCTTCAGTGACCTTGGTTAAGTTTTGCTTTAAAGTCCATTTCTCAACAACTACACATTTTAAGACAATGAAGTTTCATCAAATTAATTGTCTTCATGAGTACTTCCAAATCATTAGGTGGCTTTGACCTACATTTCATGCTTGAGTGACTTTGGTTAAGTTTTGAGCTAAAGTCCATTTCTCAATAACTACACATTATAAGACAATGATGTTTCATCAAATTAATTGCCTTGAGGAGTCCTACCCATATCATTGACAATTTGGTGGCTTTGACCTATATTTTACGCTTCAGTGGTTTTGGTTAACTTTTGCACTTAAGTCTGTTTTTCAACGACTATGTATTGTAGCATGATGATATTTCAATGAAACATTCATCTATAGAAGAAATACCCGTTTCACTAACAACTGAGTGTCCACGACCGACCTACATTTTAGGCATGAATGACTTCGGTCAAATTATGAGTTCAGGTAGATTTCTAAACAACTTCACACTATAAAACAATGTTGTTTCAGCAAATTAACAATCGTGATCAGTTATACCAAAATCATTGACAGTTAAGTGACTTTGTCCTATATTTTGTTTGAGTGACTTAGGTTATCTTTTGCGATAAATTTATTGGCGGGACATCCGTGGCTTACATACGTATAGGAAAATAATCACGTATCAAAGTGGGGTCAACCGTTAAAATCTAGACACTATATATATCCAATCCAATCGAATCTTGATGCCACAAAAAAAATCATCAAGTATATTGCTAGTAAAAACGAAATGAATGGTGAATAAGCTTTTATGAAAATATGGACATTCAGGATACGCCAAAGGCGGATTTGTGTCAGGTAAAAACTAATCACCTAGAACTACAGTGACTAAGAGATAGGGATTCAAAGTCATGACGATGGGAGCAAGTAATCGTTCAAAGCTGGCTCTGAATATATACTATATGAAAATTTAATTTGTTCACAATAACCTTAAATTAAACTTTAAATGTATTTCAGTATAAATATTGTGATTGATTAATTGATTGAATATTGTTTAACGTCTACTCAGCAATATTTCAGCTATATCAAGACGAGAACAAGTTTGTTAATAAATAATCACTATGGGGTATGGAAAGGGCCATTGGACGGGAAATTCTGACTGCCACTGGAAAAGTAGAGTGAAATCGAAAAGGGCGGAGAATTTAGCCTTGTAGCCGATCACCTACGGACCACTCAAAAAAGAGCTTGCTACAAGGGTTCTTTAACGTGCAGGAAGCGTGGCATTTCTTCCAACACGTGGACCTGAGTTTACATCCCATCCGAAAGATGGGTTGTGTATTTATTAATCCCGTACAACCACGGAATGGGTCCTATTTCTATATCCCGGGACCCTCGGGGTCAGCCCCCGTTTAGGAGGGGTTACACCCCGCAAGCCGGAGATACTAGGTCCTATTTCTATATTCCGGGGTTCCCTCGGGGTCCTCTGTTAGTAAGACTCATACTCCAAGCTCAGAGGATGCTGCGGGTCTATTCATAAGCCGGGACCGCGCACGGCGGTATAAATATTATGTATCAGTAATTGAAGATAATGTATGTAATTAGCCGTCATATCCCCACAACACAATCTCATTTATTGACGAGTTTGCCATTCTTTTCATTATTTCTTTTTATTGCTAAATACTATAACTAGATTTCTCCTTCACATTGCTGACTCATACTTAAAGATCTGAAGTCTCTTTTCCCTGACTAATTTGCCAACCGAACCAAGGCAGCTGTTTGAAAAGGTCTAAAGCAATTAAGAGTCGATGTTTAAAGCTTTAAAGTTTGCTGTAGCATTAGTTCTTTTGTTATCTATTTATTTGGTTTGATTTGATTTGAAAAGAAACGAGTCACGAAGAAAAAATGTAACAAACAAACGCATCATTTTTAGGCATGGAAAGAATTAGCAATTTTCATGGATTTATTTGTCAAGGAACATTTATAAGCTTTTTTCCAAATTCAATGCACAAATAGTGAATTTAGAAAATTTGTATTCTTCCAAAGAACCTGAGATTGGAATGCCTGGTGTTAGACTTGTCACTTGAGGTCTTCAAGAAGAGAGAAGCCCTCATTTTAAATCAAAGCAAGAGAAGTGCGACAAGGTTGAATGCTCCCCAAATTAAATTAAATAGGCAGGTTGTTGTTTGTACCTCTTTAGCGTATGTAGTTTTAATTTGTAAATCCCAGATATATGTTATGGAAGATAGCATGTACTCTAGTTAAGGGGCGCCTATTTGAGTTTCAGGAATACTGTACAGCCAGAAACTTACCGTGATAAATTACTGTGAAAGACGTATCACTCGGCTTAGTGAAATGTGTATATTTTATTTCATGTTTGATTACATGATCTCTTTTGCATTCAAAGTGATGCAGTCTACCACTTGACATGCAAAAATTAAGGGCTACGCCGAGCGCAGCATGATACGACCGCAGCATGTCGACCACTGAAATTTCAACAAAATAGTTTAAAGTGAATGTGGACACAGTAAAGAGCTTGACACAATAATTAGATGGACACAAAAAGGGTTTTGTTATGGAAATTTCAATTTTATGATAGTCACATTAAACACTTCAGTTAAACTGTGTTGTGAATTCAATTCTTAAAGCTACCGGTCATTATCAGAAAATTGGGACCGGTCAATATCATGATAATGACTGATAGAATAAATACCATAGATTAATGAATACAACCTGACCACTTCTACACCAATCGTGAAAGATAATTTAAATCTGATATAAAATAAACATACATATTAAACCCGAAACAGTTATAATACTAGCTCCAACAGCACAATCGTAACTGTTTTTATCCTGTTTTGTATTTTGAATATGATAATTGTAACTAAATCGTATACTCAACCAATATTAAATATCCTCTTACTGTTATCTCTAACATGTCTAAAATGAACTCTTATTGGAAAAAATGCATTAATGCATCCACACCAAAATATTTCTCTGAAATTATTGACATAGTTTTTTCTTAAACATATAAGGACTGCATGATGTGTCGATTTCATTCTACATAGAAGAAACACAATTTTTGTCAAAATAGCCTTAGCAGGAAATAAATTTATGCTTTAGTTGGTACTATTAGCAGGAAATAAATTTATGCTTTAGTTGGTACTATGTCGGTGATTATCTTCGCAAGTCAAAAATTAAAAGAAAAATTTGGGGCAACCTGGATTCAGCTTAAGCATATGTATGTAATTTTTATCTGAGATCACACTGAATCGGCAATAAATCATTATTGTTAAAATTGAAAATATATGAAAATGTGTTGCTAATAATTTTATGCTTAGTATTATATGATTGATTGATTGATTGAATATTGTTTAACGTCTACTCAGCAATATTTCAGCTATATCAAGACGAGAACAAGTTTGTTGATAAATAATCACCTTAGGGTATGGAAAGGGCCATGGGACAGGAAATTCTGACTACCACTGGAAAAGTAGGGTGAAATCGTCAAGGGCGGGGAATTTAGCCTTGTAGCCGATCACCTACGGACCACCCCAAAAGAGCTTGCTACAAGGGTTCTTTAACGTGCAGGAAGCGTGGCGTTTCTTCCAACACGTGGACCTGAGTTTACATCCCATCCGAAAGATGGGTTGTGTATTTATCAATCCCGCACAACCACGGAATGGGTCCTATTTCTATATCCCGGGACCCGCGGGGTCAGCCTCCGTTTAGGAGGGGTCTCACCCCGCAAGCCGGAGATACTAGGTCCTATATCTATATCCCGGGGTTCCCTCGGGGTCCTCTGTTAGGAAGACTCATACTCCAAGCTCAGAGGATGCTGCGGGCCTATTCATAAGCCGGGACCGCGCACGGCGGAGTATTATATGTTATTCGGGAATCTTCACAGGTATACGGGTTCATATTCCCTGTCTTTGTTTTATATCCCCTGAGCCGTTAGGCGAAGGGGATATACGACTCAGACGGGGAATATGAACCCGTATCCCCTGTGAAGCCCGAATAACTTTTATATTCTGCTACAAGTGTTATGTTTTTTCCATTAAAAGCGTTTAAAAATTGTGATTTTGCTACCACGGGGATACGGTCTCATACCCCCTGTCAAGGTAACCAATTAAATTGCAGAATTGACCTGGATATTTCACTTCAGGTGAATATATTTTTGTAAAATGTATTATATTTTCTTTTCTCGTCACTTCGTAGTTTCACCTGCTAATTACTGCCTCAGTGATATAATCTCAATAGCGATATCATTTTCCGATCTGCTAATTCCTCGCCCACAACCGACCAAAAACAACGGGAGTTGTACTCATTAGCTGTGGTTTATAATCTCCTACATACTTCTTCTTCTTTTCGTAAGTCCCTCCTTCTATCGGAGCACTCGGACTTAGTCCGATTTTAAGAATATTATAATAAAAGAATTAAAATAAAAGAAAATAAAATAAACCCGGCACCATAGGATATATATCTACATTGGGTCTATTATTAAAAATATTAGCTTAAGCTCAAATATAAGGAGGGAAACACTATGAAGGCTATGTACATGTATATATTAAGAAGACTTGAATATTAATAAATTAATTTAAAATAATCTTGTGATAAATAAAAAAAAAAAACAAAAAAAAACTTATGTTTAATCTACTATAGCTTATTGGTTATTAGTGATCTAAATTGTTAAAAGGTAAAAAATAATATTTGTATATTATATCGTAAGGTATTTAAGAGTATTGTAATATATTAAAAGGTAAAAATTAAAATAGTTTGAATGCTTTAAGCAATATAAACACTAATATGATGCACAACCCAGCTTAGCTTAGAAGCAGAAAATTGACTACTTGGAATTCTTACTAATTATATAAAAATAATATGCAGCAATTAGCAAATAGTAGTTAGTTATATTAAAAGATAAAAATAATATTTGACATTATAAGATGCCTATAGCAGCCTAAATGTTATATTAAATAACAAGCAAAGCTTTTAATTCTAGGATAAGAAATAAATATAAAAATATAAATAAGGAGGATATAAGTATCAGTTAAGAATGTAGGGTTGTGTGCACCGCACAGAGGTCGCTTACTTGGTCAATTCAGTCCAAATTGACATTCTCCAGTTGTAAACTGTTCTATATAATATTCACTATCCAATATTGATTGATTCCAGTTCATTATTGTATTTTACTTCGTTATTTAACTATTATTATAGGTAGCAAGCCTCTGTTTGTGAATTGCATAGCAAAATTTTCTGGTTAATGTTTCAATGTCACTCAACATATCTCGAATCTCTGGCAATTTTGACGGACAAGCTTTTGGCAGTCAACAACTAGCTGACATATTGTTGACATATCATTGAAATTATTTACCCATCCTTCACCACCAATTTCTTTAATAACACGGTCTTTTATTAAAGGAATAAATTAAGTGTTCAAAGTTCTCTTCTCCCAAACGACATAGGGGACATGTTGGATCGACTTCAGCTTTATTAAATCTAACTTTCAGAGTTTGCAACATATATGTACCAGTAATCATTCTCACTTTTGTAGCCGCCTCCCTTACTTCCTTAGTTGAGTTTCGTATCGTGTTCCATACATTGTGGGGCTTTTCTAAATTTAAGTCTTTAATTGATAACATAGATAAAGTTGTTTTTTCGTAACAGTCCATTTTAAGCCTTTCGGCCCAAAAGTTTCTAGTACTATTTTTGACTATTTTTTTCCACTGTTGTTTACCATATTGATTATTCATTATTTCTATAAAGGATGGTAGATCATATAGTTGTATTAAGTCCAAAATCTTGTCAAAGAAGCTGGTAGGATTTCCATTCAAATATTGACGAAAAGCAATTTCTCTAATTGAGTTATTGTTACTTGATGCTACGGCAAATAAGAGACTGACTTTAAATATGCATTTTAATTGTCTGATAAGGACTATATACAATT
>MJUU01073892.1:266-22211 GCA_002080025.1 Modiolus philippinarum
AAAAAAAAAGAAAATGGGTAGGGGTTCCCCTAATAACCTTTGTAATACATATTTCTCAAAATTCCCTTTTTTATCAGAAAACTCAATTTTTCAAGAAAAAATATGCTTCTGGTTTTGTTTCCATGGTAACCATGTGCTCTTTTGTCCATTGCAACCAATTTCAGACTCTTTCCAAAATGAAATTAGGCAGGGGTTCCCCTTATAAGTTATGTAATACATATTTCTCAAATGTTCTTGTTTTTTTTATCAGAAAAAATTATTTTCGAAAAAAAAATATGCTTTTGGTTTTGTTTCCATGGCAACCAAATACTCTTTTGTTCATTACATCCAATTTCTACGGAAGAGTATTAGGGACATGCATAAAAAAAAAATAAAAAAAATTATCCCGCCGCGGCGAGTTACTATCTCGCCACGGCGAGTTACTATCTCGCCGCCGCGAGTTAATATCTCGCTACGGCGAGTTACTATGTCGCTGCGGCGAGTCACTATCTCGTCGTGGCGAGTTACTATCTCGCCGCGGCGAGTTAATAAAAAAGGTTATCTCGCCACTGCGAGTTAACAAAAAAGGTTATCTCGCCGAGGCGAGTTACTATCTGGCCACGGCGAGTTACTATCTCGCCGCGGCGAGTTAACAAAACAAGGTTATCTCGCCGCGACGAGTGAACAAAACAAGGTTATCTCGCCGCGGCGAGTTAACAAAACAAGTTTATCTCGCCGCGGCGAGTTAACAAAACAAAGTTATCTCGCCGCGGCGAGTTAACAAAACAAGATTATCTCGCCGCAGCGAGTTACTATCCCGCCGTGGCGAGTTACTTTCTCGCCGTGGCGAGTTACTTTCTCGCCGTGGCGAGTTACTATCTCGCCAAGGCGAGTTACCAAAAAAGAATATCTCGCCGCGGCGAGTTACTTTTAATGCCACGGCGAATTATTATCTAGAGGCTCACATAGCCGCTTTGGCTTGCCTAGGTTTAACATCAAATACTTATCTTTTATTATTTTTATTATTATTATTATTATCATTATTATTATTATTATAAAACCTACTCGATTCTGCAAAAGATAATGAATCATACAATACTAGATTTTCAACATCAGACAATTTTCTTATCCAAAAGCACATACAGAAATATATAAAACAAGCTTCTATTTTAGTAAACCAAAAAGTATGAACTCTCAACAACTCGAAAACTGTTTCTGAATTCAATTGTTTTTATAAACTGTTAAATTTCTAATAGATAGGTATTGTTTTTGCTTTTAAGCTAATGAATGTGTATATTATTTGTATACTGATATGTTATTGTTGTCTTTATACTTGCTGATATCTGTTTTTGTTTGTTATTAAGAGAGAGTCTTGTTGAAAATTGGTCCAATTCAAATAAGTTACTCTCTCCAAATAAAGATATTTATTCATTTACATGTATTTACATAAAAGCACAAAATTAAATGGAAGCAAAGCTTTATTTTCATGGTTGTAAATATACTGGTAAATATGGCTAAGCAAAGTCGATAACATAAGGCGAATTATATGAGGCAGGTACTACGGAAAAATCTGTGCGAACGGCACACTTCGCTTATTGCAAAATGGTTTATGCGGTCTGCGCTTCCATTTTGCAGTATGCGCCAGGGCGCAGATTACAATCAGATAAGTGCGGTTACCAAGTATCGGATACCAGATTACAAGTATTAAGGAAGCGCAAATAGCAAGTGTTGGGCACAAATTGCAAGTATAAGAGTGCAGATGACAAGTATTGAGCTCATAATGCATTGCAAGTGTGGGCGCAGATTGCAAATTTTTGGGGCGAAAATTACGGATTAAACATTTTACTGTTGGTCTGTAAAATTTGCATCCTTGGAGAACAATTTTGTAAATGGAAGTACTACAGATTACATTATGAATAATTCTAAAATTTATATTTTTTAATGAACCCCTTTGGTCCGAAAACAAAAAGAAAAAAAAATGGTGAATAAAAATAAAAGCAGATTAATTCGCTTCAATGGAATGTTTATTTCTAGTAATTTTCCTTGGAATGGTAAGATAAAATCATGACAGTCTATATGTTTAAAGCCACAAATCTCGAAGTCTTGAATTTTAGGTCTTGATGTACGTTGACATCTTTGGTGGCAGAAACATGAACTGCAATCGGAATCGGATATAATATCCTTGTATCCTTGTCATTTGTAAAATGTTGGGATAAAAAATGAAATTATTTTGAGTAGCATGCTTGAAAATAATAATAATAATAATAAAAAAAAAAAAAAAAAAAAAAAAAAAAAAAAAAAAAAAAAAAAAAAAAAAAAAAAAAAAAACGGCCGTCATGCACATCTTCCTTTCATTAACATGTTACAAGATACACATGTTTGAAATTTTAGTTTGTTTAATTTGCAGTTCAACGGCTAGAAGTTACACAGCTTGTGACAAAAGAACACACAAAAAGCATAGCCATGAAATGCACAAAAATTTTAAAGGTTTGGTTTGCATTTCCGAGCGTTCCCCGTCCTTTGTTATACAATGTTTCTAGGGTTAGGGTTAGGGTTCCCTCCGGAGCACCTGATGTCACTCTCAGTTTCACTGGAGTTCACACTGTGAGTGCCTTTGTTCTGAATGTTGTGGTTTCTAGTTCTGTGCTTTGTGTCTGTCTGGCGTCATTGTTTTTGTGTCTAACGTCATTGTTTTCTGTGTTCTCGTTTTTGCCCTGTCTTTGGACTTCGATTTTTGTGAATTTCACCCCTTTGTTCCTTCGGTATTCTACTGCCGTTGTTTCTGTAAAAAGAAGAAGAAAAAAAACTTTGAATTTGAAAAAAAAATCTCGGATTTATAATGTATTTGCTTATCACTATATATCAGCTTGAACAGCATACTGTAATTCCGGACAATAACGACCGGTACCAAATTAAAGTACACAAAATACACAATAATGCAAATTATATAGTGTATACAATCAGTATTTATTTCGCATAAAACCAGACATAACTAATCTATCAAATGGATAATTGATTACTCATTAATAAAAATCGAACGGTAATCAATTGATTAGTTCAAATAATCGAACATTTATCGATCAAATTCTCTGAGTAGTTTGATTGATGATTTTATTAGAAATTTGTGATCAATTTCAGATTAGTTAATGATCCGTTGTTCAAAAACACAGCATTAACATCAGCCATCTAAATTGTATTATTATATTTTGACTAACCAATCTACATAAATGTTACTGATGGTACTAAACATTTTCTTCAGCTAAAGGAAAATTTCAGTCATCACTTAACGATCACAAATTTCTAATCAAAATAATTGGTCAAACTCATCAAAGAGTCTATTGATAAATGTTCGATTAGTCGAACTAATCAATCGATTACTGTTCGATTTTTATCGATGAGTGATCGATTATCAATTTTATCTATTAGTTTAGTCTGGCATAAAATCAATTCCAATATAACCAAAGAAATCAATTAGTATCCACATAGTAAGCCATTCTGCGTCCTCATTAACCAAAACGCAAACTACAGTTCAAATTTATTATATTCCGATGTATAGATGTAAGCCTGTTTGTGATTGGATGTCAGTCGTTGAATATCAGCATTTATTCGTAAAAAAGCTAGGGAACAAACGTGGTCGTGGGAATTCACAGCGTCATTACATGAAAACGGCAGTATGGATCGAAAATTAATATTTGTAGGGCATCATTTCATTCCCCGGGGCTGTTCATCGGAAAATAAATATAATTCAGTTTAAAGACGGGGTATGTAGTGTGATTTACCCTTGATATTTATGATATTTCCTTCGGCTTCGCTTTAAGAAATATAACTTGACATCCAGGGTATCATGTATGTAACCTGAATAAGATATAAAATTCTGTAAAGATATTGTTTGAATATATACAACTTGCTCTCCGTACTAAGCAATCTACGCGCGGAAAAGTAATCTGCACCCAGACAAAAATTGATAATTTTGTTGACGTTTACGCTCTTCAAGCCAAGATTGCGTACAACTTGATGATCTGCGGTGGCGCAGATCGTTCAACGTATGCATTTTAGGTCATTAGTTAACACCTGTTGATCCCCATTTGCAGCTATCTTGAATTGAACCCTGTGAGCTCGAATTTTCAACAGGACCATCTAAGAACCATTGTGGCCAAGTTTCATTCCAATTTGTCCAGACGTTCCTAAAACATATATGACTAGTTTACGAGAAAAAGGACAAATAATTCAACTATCATCTCCAGGTTTAATTCCAAATTGCAGACAAAGAAGATCTTGACATGTCGAACGTGTTTGCTATTCAAATTGAAACTTCATCTTTTATAGTTTTCTATTGAAGTATCAGACAAAATGTCTTAGAATAATGAAAAAATTATTTAGATGAATTAAGGATACTCCGAGATTTGTACACACGGTTGTTTAAGAATTTCGTGGTCCGTGGAAATTAACATGTCAAACCCTTTTTTGAAACTTAATCTCTAAATTCTTATAGTATTTAAACTTGACAAAACAAATCAGCATGGAAAATTTAGCTTTTTTATCAGGAATTCGCCGCGTATGTTTTACTTATGGCAATATAAGCCATGTTGACTGGTGCACCGTACCTGAAAACTAGTTTAGTTTAGTTTAGTTTAAACATATTTACTAATATAAAATTACAACACTGGATTTGAAATAAGCTTTTACAACCTACTACAGTGATACATTAAATACATTTATTAATATGAAAACGTCAGAATATAATAACAAATGCATATAAATACAGTCTATAAACAACAGCAGCAAAGTTCAAGATTGTAATCAGTCAGTTAAATCGTTTGGCATTTTAATATACTGCCTGCTAGGGAAAAAAGACTGTCAGCTTACCAAAAAGCAATATTCAATATTTATGTCAATGAAATTTAATGTTCTCATTATTGCAACACGAAGACCTATGTAAAGTGAGCATTCGAGAAAAACAATGACTTGAGTGTTCTGGCACATGTTCACAGAAGCAGTCAGGATTATGGAAGAGGTCAACATTTAAACAATTGAGATAGGTATTTGATGTTAAGGTAGTTGATGTTAATTCCAGGCAAGCCAAACCGGCTCATGTGAGCCTATAGATAATAATTTTTCGTAGCATAAAAAAGTAACTCGCCGCGGCGAGATAATCTTTTTGGTAACTCGCCGTGGCGAGATATTAACTCGCCGCGGCAAGATAGTAACTCGCCACGACGAGATTATAACTCGCCGTGGCGAAATGACGTCTTTTGTTAACTCGGGGTGGCGAGATAATAGCTCTAACCGTAACCCTGGTCGGGTGGCATTTTAAATTTTTCGGCTGTCTTTTACTAGTTATGATCAATTCGGGTTTTGCCAGAATTTTCATTTTTCCACTTACATGTAGAATCGGTAAATTAGATTTTATCATGTTAAAGGTATTCGGCATTGATAGATCATGCGTAGTAACTACAGGAATAATTTCTTCTTCGTTCCGTTGTCCTTTTGGTGTTCTCAATTCGGCCACTGTTAATTGCTTAGCTCTGCTGATACCATCCTGAATGAGTTGCAGCGGATATTTCTGTTGCGTAAGATATGTTTTAATTTCTTCTAATCGTGTTTTAC
This sequence comes from Modiolus philippinarum, assembly GCA_002080025.1. Classification (NCBI taxonomy): domain Eukaryota; kingdom Metazoa; phylum Mollusca; class Bivalvia; order Mytilida; family Modiolidae; genus Modiolus; species Modiolus philippinarum. Next base: position 5,853 of record MJUU01073892.1, read on the forward strand.
GTAGTTGTTCATCCAGCACTATTGCACATATCCACATTTGGATGGGGCGCTCAGCATAGATCGATCCATAACATACCATAAAAACGAAGCACATCGTTACTCACTCTAATTCTTATTTTTAAGCAAAACAAGTACCATGGATTCTCTTAAACAAAGTGAAAGAGAATGCAGACTGTTAGTTAAATGAATAAATAAGCTGTCTATAAATTCATTCAACGTGGAAACTTGCCCATCTCCCCGGATTTGCGAATATTTACGCTAACGCTCCCGCCATCTCTGTGTGAGTCCAAAGGGATGTAAAATATAAAAAAAAACTACAAATTTATTTTGACTCGTAATATGAGACTTAAGTATATTAATCAACCGAAATTTGAACATGTTATTGGTGGTCCAGTGGTAGCGTACCAGACTTTCCGGGGAGTTGGCCAAGTTTCAACGTTGACTGATTTATAGACAGCTTATTTATTCATTTAACTAACTTTCAATTGTTTGTAACATTATTTGCAAGTTAACGGAACAAGTACGGGAACCAAAATGGCACCTTCATATGCAAACATTTTCATGGGAAACCTTGAACAAGATATCTTGTCTACAGCTTCATTCAAACCAATTTCTTGGTTGCGTTTCATTGATGATATTGACATCTAATGGAATGGAATGAACAACTTGACCAATGTTTTCAACATTGTAACAATTTTCATCACTCCATCAATTTTACATTTGATTCCTCAAAAAAGCAGATCAGCTTTCTTGACACCACTACAACCATTGTCAACGGTAACATCAAAACCGATCTCCATACAAAGAAAACTGATAAGCATCAATTTTTATCCCCAAAAAGCTGTCACCCAAACATTGTTCTCGCAGTATCCCTTATAGCCAGGACAAACGAATTAAACGTATATGTTCGGAGGAACACCTTAAACACCACCGTTTACAAGAACTAAAAAACACCTGCTCAATGGGGGTTTGAATGACAAAAATATCATCAGTGCTTTTGAAAAAGTGAACAATATTGACCGCAACACTTTGCTTGTGTACAAAGATAAGAGTTGTCAAAATAAAAGAACACCCCTTGTTGTAACTTATCATCCCAGTCTCCAAGTACTACCATCTATAATTCGTAAGAATTGGAGTTTGATAGAGAAATATCCAAAGTTGAAAAAAAAAAAAACTTTTCCAGAAATACCAGTTATGGTCTAAAACCAAAAGGCATACGAGACATTTTAGTAAAATCCAAAATAAAGAATAAACCCCAATCACCAGGTGGTTACAATCCCTGCAAACGTAACAAATGAAAGTGCTGTAAATCTGCAGTCATTGGCGACACATTTAAAAGTAGTGGCACCAAAGAAACTTATAAAATTTTCTCACCTGTATCCTGCAAAACCAAAACCTGCATCTATTTATTGACTTGTGGTTCATGCAGTTTACAATATGTTGGACAAACTACCACCTGTTTCAGCACCAGGTTAAACAACCACCGTTCATTTCATAACAAAAAAAAACGAAACTGTCTTGTCACGCGCCATCTCCAATCGACAGGACATACTTTTAAAGATATCAAAGTACAGATCATTGAAGAAAACGATCAATGGGATGACTCAACAAGGGAGAAATTTTTTGGGTCCACCAGCTTTGTACTTTAGAACCCAACGGTCTTAACGAATGTGACCAAATGAAATTCAACAGTAACAAAAAATAAAAAGAATATTTTTCCAGCATCAAACAATTGTGTTAACATCCTTTTAATAAATTGTATTTTTTTTTATTTATTTCATATTTCATTTTTACTATTTTTAGATTTCTAGCACTATGAACAGAAAAAGTACTGTCCATACCAGGAACAGTGATTTTTTCACTGTCATTCACTGTTCTCTGCTGTGGTAGTACTGTGAAAAATCTATTAAGTACTGTCAAGAACTGTGCCAATCGGGGACAATCATTAACAGTAATACCCAAGTACTGTGATTAACTGTCCAGTACTGTAACAGTAACACACAGTAAATGACAGTCTTTACGACTTCTGTCATGCACTGTCCCGGATTGTTACAGTTCATGTCAGTTATTGACAGTATTTGGTGTTACTGTCATGCACTGTCCTTGATTGTAACAGTGCATGACAGTTAGCCACAATATTTGAAATAACTGTGTTGCACTGTGGCGGATTGTGACAGTGCAACTCAGTTAATAACAGTGATTTTTTAGCGTATATGTACAAGTTATTTCCTTTTATTTATAATTATCTAAAATTTTCAAAATCAATCTATTTTTATAGATAAATTATAATAGTGTTCATGGATATTTATTTATTTTTTTTTTAATGTATTTAAAAAAATAAACTATTTATCTTTAGATTAACTCAGTTGCCAATATTTATTTTGCAAAATGTTTGTTTGTTTGTTCGTTTTTTTTTTTGATTTCCAGCCTAAAATTGCAGAAAGATAGACCGGTAACATAGCTATTACATACGAAACTTTATGACATTTAAAATTTCCGGTGATGGTCAGCACCATAAATATATGTATATCCGATATTTAATTGCTTTTAGGGGACGACCATTTGAAATTGGGGTGTGTGGTTTTGGAGATTTCGCCTACAAAAAATATTCGTCTTCATGAGAATTTCAGAAGTTATTTATTCACATAAAATGTCACATCAAAATAATTATTTGCATTTGGATAAAACATTATTCTTTAGTTCTTCAAATTAAAATTAAATACCTATTATAATTGACACCAAGATTAAATTATTCATTTACAAAGTTCCACCCTCCCCCCTGAATATGAATATCAAATCGTCAAAACCTTAGCAGCCAAGATAAATTTAGTATTTCACGAATTATTTCTTAATTTTGCTGATTACAGGTCAAAAACCGACTTATAAAAGTTTTTTACTGTATTAAAAATTATTATCTAAAAGGAAATAATTATCTCCATTCAAAATCGTACATGCATACAGATCTAACGGAGTGTTTATAATCTGCAAAGGGATATGAATATTTTTTTTCTGTTTAGACATCGACAAGAGTGTCTTGTTTTGCGGGTTCTATGGTGAATGTATATAATTGTTGTCTGATGTACATTTACTCCATATCCCTTTACGTGTACACAACAAAAGTACATCAAAAACCAATTCACGATGTGAATAATAAATTGCCACGCTAATTTCTTTATTTACAAAGAAGTATTATCATTAAGGCGTGAATTTGTTCCTATGCTGAGTCATTTTCAGAATATGCTCAGATGCATGTTGCCGAAAATCGAGTAAAGTGGTCTCTAGTAAATGTACTTCTTGGAAATAAAATTAATATATGCTACACTTGTATGTTTTCTAGATTATTAGCAGTCGTACATTGCCGTGAATAGCTTTTTGTGTCCATTTTAGCTATTTTACAGTGTTTGAGAGGATAGTCACTACACAAAATACACCAAGAACCAAAACATATTTTTTTTGGTTAGGAATGAATAAACATATGCAGAATTTAAATTCACACTAGTAACTTCGGTATTTAGTTATTTGGCCCTCCAAATAGCAGTTAGTTTTTTTTTTTTTTTTGGTTCTGGATGTCCTATACAACGAATTTCAACAAAAACCTAAAGAAAAACCGTCAAAATTGTATATAAGTGGTAAGTTCACTGGCTGAATCTGTTATCTAAATGTATGAAAATGCATTCGATTTGATTTCGTTATGACAGTGTATGTAACAGATGACCTGTTACCACAGTTTTCGAGAAGATTTTATGCATTTGGTAAATGTAGTCAATTTCGTGTCGAATGGTGTAGGAAATTATCTCAAAGATAGACCTCGTTTTGCGTAGAAATAATAATGCAAAATATTTTAGTTTTTATATAGAAGTGAATATCATATACTTATTTTCCTCCAACAATGTCAAACAACAACAATGAGAACCACTTATGCACCATTGAGATAGCATTGTTGTACAACAAATTCAAAAATATTGAGCCTTTGTAAAAAAGCATTATTTATACAACTAATAAACTATAGATACTATGCATTAAAGTATTCGCAACATCCATTAAATAGGGAAAAAATAACAAACCAATTGAAAAAATATTGTCTTTACAGAGCAGGCAACAGTTTTCGTAAATTTCACTAGGGTACTTACCGGAGTGTGTACTCCAGGTTATAGGTAGCGATTGATTTATCACTTTGAATTGATTTGATATGTTCATTTAGTGGGTATCATACCTATCTTAAATTTTATGTGTCAGAAATAAACAATAAATATGTATGTAAAAATGCTCTCCTTCAGTATCTTGATGTTAAATAAATAGCTGTCCTTTGTATATCTTATGTGATTTACTGAGATGCATGACAGGGAAAATATGAGAGTACTCCAGAGAAATTTGTTAGAAAGAAATTAACAACGTAGGCTATACATTTTGCTCGTATGTCCTTGGCTATTATATGGCTGATATATCTAATCAAGACTGTTGCCAGTACAGCTCCATGTACATGTAAATCATGACTTGGTGGACACTAAAACCATTTTTAAAATATCTAAAACAAAGGTCATGCTATCTGATTTTTATGAAATTTAGTTGCCTTGATTTTATTCAAATTTTCAGTTCAGAGCACAGACATTCTGTGCATATTTTGCATTCACTAGGCTAGCACCCGTTGTAAGTTTGTTGAAATAAATAACGTTTTTTTGGAAACAAAAACACAAATTTGACTTTATTTAGCCAAGGACCATTTAAACACATGTAAATCGATGTCTCCTATTTAGTACAGGTAATCAAATATACTTGTTTTATGATCTTGTTAATTTGACACAGCTGTAATGTTGAATGATTTAATAAACAATTTTCAACTGTACACACGTGTAGTACTTTCAGTAAATGACCATATTTATAGATGTGTTGGTGTACAACTCGTGTGCTGTGTTGTCAATAACTATGCATATGACATGACTTGCATTTTGCAGTCTAAAGTAAAGATGTTTAGTTTTCCGTATAAATGCTCTGTTAATATGAAAAAAAAAATAAAAAGAGCATACCATTAACTCTATAATACTACAGATATCAGTACCAGTTACCGTTAACCTTGATTGAAGCAGTTCCATAAATAATAGAGTCGGTAATTCTATTTGTGTTATCGTCGCCAGTGTACAACACATCGTGCGTGGTTTGGCATCGCCACCATTGTGCAATAAAATGTGTTGTGCATCTTCAGTCACAACATGGCATTATCATAGCAGAATCCCTGCTACATAAATTATGTACGCACGGGAAATTTCATGCAAATTTTTGGGAGGATATTTAGGGTATACATGTTCATTTTAGCAATTTCTAGAGATTTCGCGTCTAATTCCCTGTTGACTGACAATTTTGTTCTAAAATAATTGACCATAGAAATTCAGGCAAAACATAAAAATAAACTCGTTTATATTGATTGATTGATTGACTGAATATTGTTTAACGTCTACTCAGCAATATTTCAGCTATATCAAGACGAGAACAAGTTTGGGATATGGAAAGGGTCATGGGACGGGAAAGTCTGACTGCCACTGGAAAAGTAGGGTGAAATCGTCAAGGACGGGGAATTTAGCCTTGTAGCCGATCACCTACGGACCACCCCAAAAGAGCTTGCTACAAGGGTTCTTTAACGTGCAGGAAGCGTGGCGTTTCTTCCAACACGTGGACCTGAGTTTACATCCCATCCGAAAGATGGGTTGTGTATTTATCAATCCCGCACAACCACGGAATGGGTCGTTTATATTGAAATCAGTATGCTTTTATATATCAATATGGATAAGTCTGGTTCATCATTGATTTCGTCTCTTACGATAAATGCTGGTCTAAAATTTCGCATGACCTGAATAATTTCGAATTTTTGGTTTTAACCTCATGCCGACCCCGTCAGATTGAAGTCAAGTTAATCCCGATGAGAGCTTGGTATGGTAAAAAATCTATGTGCAAAAAGAAACCTATAATATTCTAAGAAAATTCGCACTATAACCCGATAATACTACTGATAAAACAAAAAGATTCTTTCTAATTTCTAGAGGAATATCGTTTTAGCGCTGAAAAATATTTTTGTCTAAAACTAATGCAGCTGTAAATACATGTAATGTCCAAAAATAGTAGAACTGAGATGTAAACAGAAGGTAAAAAGTTTTTCACGAATAAATTATACATCTATAAATAATATTTCAACGACCGGGAGAAATCCAATTGCTGCTGCCTTAAACCAGGGACATGTCTCTGCTTAAACTTATACGAAAAGCATATTGACTCGATGAGTGCCCTGTGGTTGTTTAACGTTGTGTTTGTCTTCTATTGTTCTTTTTGTCGGGCAAAGGATGACAGCAATTGTAAGAATACTATGCCAGTTGATTTAATGTTTGTTGACGATCCCGCATCCATGACATGATAAACATGGATGTAGCTTTGCTCGACATCCAGCAATGAATTCCGCTCAAGCCGGTGCTAGGGGCCGTCTTGAACTTACTATGAGGTATGAGCATAGCTCATTGTTGAAGGCCTCATGGGGACTTCAAGATGAAGAACAACAATAAAAGCATTGTTTCATTGCTTGTTCTCACATCCCCTCTCTCCTTTCTCCGGGTCTTCATTTATTCCTATCCGCCGCCTCTAGTCGTAGTGTTATTTTCTTTGAAACTAAGGTGAATTCAATCTTTCATTGTTGAATTCACTCATTTTTTTTTCATAATGAGAGATGATTAAATAATATATTTCACACTTTTAAACTATTATTGAATCATTCTGTTTCAGTTATTTATATATTTTTATGTAAATTCGTGAAGTCTACATGGAATCAAGGATGCAACGCAAGTCAAACAAAATACAATGGATATGTAATTCGTCAATACACAGAAAAATATGTTTACACGTGCAATGCTATTAGCAACTGCTGATGTCAATCGTCCGTTCGGGTGTCACCAAGGGACATACTGTGTACTTGAAGCGTGTTTCGTCATGAATGAAATCAAGACTGAATATGAAAACGAATCATTTTGCGCATCTTTTTTTTCTTTATGTATTTTCTGAATTGAAAATTATTTCATTGTAGTCTGCAACAAAAGACAATTCAGTTCAATAAAGCAACTTTCGAAGGTTTCGTTCGCTTATGTTTTTTTAAACATGTCTTTTTACCACATTACCAAGTTTTAACTTTTTGTAGTTTGTATTGATGCAATTAGTATTGATGCACTTCCATACAAAGTTGCGAACCCGGCCTTCAAGCTTTTCATATTCAAGCAGTTTTAGAAGGCTACAGGGCTTATATCTGTTGACCTACACGGTATTGTTTTGTGTATTGCTGGTTCCCGAGCATACGGGAAATGTTTTATGTAAACATCTTGCAGAAATAATTAAAATATTATGGCGGTCATGAAATGAAAAATTAAAAACTTTTCTGCAATCAGGGATTTGTAAAAATTGTTGCTACAGTCTGCTTGCAATCATGCTTGTGTAGTACAACTACTGCGCCTCTGTATGTCTTGCTGATGGAGTTACAACAATTAATAAATAAATCGTTTTCGTCTAATAAAATAAATAATCAATTTTTTCGTTTTAATCTTATATTCAGCATTATACCCTTAAACACCAAACATTACAGAACTATTTCAGGTATGCCTAGTGTCAACGGGAAATCGATGTGTATTCCGCTTAAGTTTGAATAGAATGCATTTTTATTTTTCGTAATACTTTAAAAAAAATGCTGTAATACAAAATTATAGGTGTAAAAATAAAAGATAGCGAAAATACCATTTTAAAAAGTTGTATAAACGTGAATTATATGTATGCCACAAGTTTTATGCATTTTTAGATTATTTTTATTTGTTTCAAAATTTGAATAAACAGCGCAAAAAAGTTACTTTGACCCCCTGCTATTTGTACACGTGTCGGAAGGTGCTCAGGTAAGTTTGTCAGGTCACCTATGCTGTGTAATTCTATTAAAACAAGTGCCCCGTGGCTAGCCGCGGTTTTAGTCCCACGGATCAGATATTATATATTTGTTCCGGACAGAATAAATGATATATATTATTTGTTCCAAAAGGAAGAAATATTTTGTCAATGTTTATAATATTTAAAAAAAATCAAATTCTCTCACAGAAAGTAATAAATTGTTTCTTTATAGTAAATTTAAGAAAAAATATGAAATTGAACCATATTTGGAAAAATAAAAAACAAAATGAAAATAGAAAATATCTGACGAAATTAAGAGTCAGTGATCATATTTTAGAAATTGAAAGGGAAAGGCACAAGAATATTAAACGAGAAAACAGAAAATGTAAGAACTGCAACTCCAACACTACTGATGATGAAGAACATTTCTTATTTTCGTGTAATAACAACATAGAGAAAATTATTTACAGAAAATAAAACGTTTGATACCAAATATTGAAAGTAAACCAGATAAACTGTATGTATGTTTAATTTATCCACATATCGTTCAGTATACTGCTTCATTCGTTACAAGGTCTTTTGCGCTGAGGAGAGTGGACTCAACAACTGCATGATTTTTCATTTTGTAATCTTTGTTTTGTTTTTTATGGTTTTGTTATTGTTCATGTATGCCTTCAACCCTAATGTATATGGGTACAAATGTGCATTTAAATAAATAATTACTACAATATTTTTTCCAATGGAACTTTTGTCAGGTGGAACAAATATATGTTTACACAGGCAGCGCTTTAGGGACAGGCCATTCAACTTGAAAAAGGCGGCTGTGTTTTTTTTTCCAAAAAATATTTTGGAGCTAATTTTGTGTGAAAAAATATTTTGGCTGCTAAAATGATAAAAAAAAATTGAAAGAGGCGTTCTGCCTCCAAAAAATAATGTTAATATAAAAAAATATTTTTGTTGATGCATGTGAAAAAAAATTGTCCAGAAAAAAACATAACCCCCTTGAAGTTAAATGGTCGGTCCCTTATTAATTGGAACGTCCTCAATTTCAATTAACAATCTCCGATCAGCAGATGACCCGAATACTAGTACATGTATAGTGCGAGTGAGTGGCCACATAACACAATATACATGTACATGCTATACAATCATGTCATCTGACTCAATTTGCAAAGTTAAACGTTTGAAAACGGGCGTTTTAATGTCTGGATCTGGTATAATACATGCACTACGACCGATTGTTAGATCAGAACGAGGAAAATCATCGATATTTCTCTTCTTGCCTTAAATAAAAATGCCACTATTGGTGCTTCTGAAAAGCTGCCATACTGGTCTTTGCAGATTATTAAAAGACAACTGAAACGGTCTTTTATTTTGCAAATTACACCCATAGGGGTAAGCAAATACAAACGTACAGTAATTATTTACTGAGAAAAAAACTATACAATTACTAATTTTCCAGTGAAACAACGGCAGTAGAATACCAAAGTAACAAGGGAAGCGAAGACTACAAAAATCGAAATCCGAAGACATGGCAAAAACGGAAACAGAGAAAATCAAAGACAAAACAAGGACGTGAGACAGCTACAATGCACGGAAATAAAAAAGACGACATTAAAAACTAAGGCACTTAGTTGAATCATCTAAATGGAACATGTCTCGCATTACTCGACCTAAAGAAGTCGTTTAGTGGTTTTTTCTGTGAAATTGAAAATCCTAATTCGGGAAAGCGTTGAAGAAAACAAACGCCCTATTTACACATCGGAACTCAAACAAAATTTCACAACTGAATTTCATAGTATAGGTAAAATCGCCTTTAAAAATTTGGATCCACTTTACAAATGAATGAATATTCCAACATAAATGTTGCACTTTTAGTTCGTTTATGCTTTAAAAATAAGCCATATTATAAATAATTGTAGAATTCTTCACAATAAGTGTTGAATTTCAGTCTGTTAGTTTCGCCGTCTTATTAAGGGGAGCTAACAATGTCTCACTAAAGTTTTCCGGTACACTCCCTTCTCCTAATAACGTCTGACCCTTTTACATTTATAAGCCATGGAAATTTTATCGATTTTTAGATGTGAAAAATATCTGGCGTTTGTGTTACTTTAAACTATTGCTTCAAAATAATGGAATCATACTTAGCTACAACGATCTACAAAGATCCTTTCGTCTTCTTGAAATATAATAATCTATATCTTATTATCTATATATGAGGAGCACTGGAAAACATTTGATTAACATTGGATACACGTGTGCAGTTACAATCAAACTTGGTCACAACGGTCTTTGATTCTATGGTAAAACACATTCAAAGATAAAATAACCCGAAACTATTGATGAATTGGGTTCAAAATTAAAATGTATAGCTAATCCATCGCAGTTTATTAATTGATATTCGAAAATGAAACTCATTAATGCATACAGGCTAATTTTGTTTACCGTTGAAGGCATTTCAAGATGTGGAACAGCAATTAAATACTCGCTTGAATTGTCAGATTAGTTTACCCAGGTTATTTTATTTTTATTTTTATTTTTGTCTAATGTATTGTTTACTACAGATCATTTATCTTTCTTCAAGTGTGTGATGACAAGATCTCGGGGGTTTCTTGTTTTAATGGTACACAATACTTGATATAAACTAACATGTGAAACAATTCCTATTTTGTGTCGTCAACAATGGTGAACATAGGAGAGAAACAATCATACCGAGTTTTATATCATGGTACTTAGAACGCCACTGAGATCCATTACACCGTCTTCACATACTTTCACTGTATTCCATAATCAATTACAAGATTGTTAAAATTTTCCATGATAAATAGTTTGTGTAAATAATATTATTACTGCCCTCTGCTAGTTTGAATTTTTTCTCGTGTAAATATGAACCAATATTGACTTATCTCCCTTTTTAGTCTAGATGAGATGCATTTAAATCTTTACTTATTATATTTTAGTCAAAGCATTGCTAACTTGCACTTAGACAATTGCAGTCAATATACAGAAAAATAACATGACTAATAGCAGGAGTTAACTTAACCTCAGAAAATTTATTCCATGCACATATATAGGAGAAATTAAACCATATTTTGTTTTTCTAAATAATGTATTACCTACCAAGCAACACTTTCTCATAATCGCCAAAATGAGTTAAATAGAGTTAACAAAGACAGTGTTTGGGGTTCACTGCAGCCAGTAATGGTACGTCCCCCTTTTAACTCTCAGACTAGATATTCAATTTATAATTGTTTGTTTTTAATACCTTTCTGTAGAACATTTTATAACAAATTCATGCTACACTACAGGAGAGTTCCGATTATTTTGCCTCTTACTTACATTTTTTTAATAACGACCACTATCAATCAAATACTTACTAGACACCCCTTTTATTTCATCATTATTCAGTCTGTTTGTGAATCATTATACATGTAGATTTCGTTTAAAAAAAACACGAACAGAAAACAGCTTGTAGAAAACGGGTGTCTATCTTCTCAAATGTCTAAGAGGCACGGAGTATTTGATTTCCGGGGGGGGGGGGGGGGGGCTGGTATTTAAAATTTCTGGCCCTGATTTTTGCCCCAAAAAAATTTCTGACCAGCATCTTAGTTGAAAAAAATATTCTGGCTCTGACTTTGTCCATCAAAAAAAAAAAACCTTGCATAGTGTACAGCGGGAAAAATAATCTGTCCCGTGTAGCGTTCCAAAAAATTTCCTGGCTCGGGTAAAAATCCCACGCCCCAATTGAAATGATATAGTTTTGTTGATTTTAATACTTTCAATAGACGTTATTTATTTTTCCAATTAACACACCTGAGTAACATGTACAACCCCCTGTGTCATGTTATTTTGCCAATAAACAATATCACCTGTGTAATAAGGTGTGACATTTAAATTGTCCACACGTGGCTGTAACAATTTATGTTCCGGTGAAATAAAATATTTGTATAATTTCGTCTGAATAAGCTGAGAATGTGGTGAAATATTTTTTTTTTTGCTTCTTTAAGTTCCAACTTCCAACTTAATGTTGACTTAAATTTTCTACCCCTGCCGGGAAATTTAAAATCTTTGGTTCATTATTCATTTCTATTATATAGTTTTTTGGAATAATTCTCTTTTACTTTTAATTAAATAATCCAGTATAAATAAAAGTTGGTATTTCATTGAAGACATTATTTTCTTTTCAGTAAATTTGCACGGGCTTTTTTATTTTTTACAGGAAATAATAGATTGTTTGACAATTTGTATTTTTCATCAAAAAATTGTGGAAATAATCAAATTAAAAGCTGAAACTTACGTTTTAATATTTCTATTTGTTATTTTTAATTATTAGTTTTGGATTCAGAAAAAGAGAGTCTATATAAATACATGTACATGAATCTAGCACAAATGCGGTAATACTGTGATTGACTGTGACTGCCTGTCACAATCAACCACAGTGCAGGACAGTACAAGTGAAACTGTAATTAACTGACATGAACTGTAACAATCCGGGACAGTGCATGACAGTAGTTGTAAATACTGTCATTTACTGCAAGTAACTGTTACAGTACTGGACAGTTAATCACAGTACTTGGGTATTACTGTTAATGACTGTCCCCGATTGGCACAGTTCTTGACAGTACTTAATAGATATTTCACAGTACTACCACAGCAGAGAACAGTGAATGACAGTGAAAAAATCACTGTTCCTGGTATGGACAGTACTTTTTTCTGTTCATAGTGTATGTCATAAAGAACGACAAAAGCTATGTTTGAACTTTCATTGTTAGTGTAATGGTACCAACAAAAATATGCAAACACGTGCGTAGAGAATTTATAATCAACCTGACGAAGCCTGTGGAAGGGCGAAAATTTAATATCAGTTTGTATTTTAGTGTCGTTATAATTAAATTATACATATCCTTATATTATTCCTATTTTTATTTAATTGTATCAGCCTTCTGTTGGCATATCAAACATTTAAATTAAACAAGGATGTTGATATTGCTATATTTAGACAAATATATATAGAGAGACAAATATATATAGTTCGTTCTATTTTACGTGCCTTTGGTCTGCCACAGAGATGGCGTGGACATTGTAATCTGAATCTGTCTGTAATATCTGTACATTTGAAGAACAGCCAAATCCCTCGGTGGGAAGGCAATTTCGATATTCATTTCTCTAATTGTAACCCGGTTGGGTTCCTACGATAGACCGTTATATTTTAATTTTAGGCCCTGCATTAGCGTAAATATTCGCAAATCCGGGGAGATGAACAAGTTTCCACGTTGACTGAATTTATAGACAGCCTATATATATATAGGCTCTCTATCCGAATAGTTCATCCGTTAATCACTTCTCACTTCTGGCGCTCTGTAAGCCCTTTACCTTAGACGAATATATATATATATATATATCTTGGCAAAAGATATTGGTTTGTATCCGTGGGTTTGCAATATAAATCTGTGGACAGTTCACCTTCCGATAAAGAGCTGGTAGTATCAAGGAAGGAGATGGTAGTCTTCGATATTTCAGAAGTAAACTTGATAGATGTGTGCAAGACGTTGGTATGCGATATAAAGTTTTGTAATTTTTCATCACTCTCTGTCCATTTCATGTCCACATCATCTATAAATCTATACCAAGAACGCCGTTTTTCGATAGATAATTCGAGAAGTTGGTTTTTGAATTTGCCAATAAATATATAAGCATAGGATGGAGCCATTTTGGTGCCCATAGCAGGCCCATTTATTTGTAAATAGTGTTCGCCATTGAAAGTAAAATTCTTCTTTTTAAGAACCATTGTAAGCATGGTAGCAAGACATTCTGTGGGTGGAATTTTGACCGGGCGAGATTCCCAAACTTCTTTGCAAGCTTCGATCCCATCAGAGTGAAGGATGTTAGTATAGAGGGAGGTGACATACATAGTGACCAGTGTGGTGTCAGGTGGAAAAGGATTCAAGTCCGCCATTTTTTGTAAATAGTCAGTGGTATCTTTGATGAATGATGGGAGATTCTCGACATGTTGACGGAGATGGAAATCTACATATTGAGATATTTTTTTTCAGTAGGATGACCATTAGCAGAGACGATGGGTCTTCCTGTGTTGTTAGGTTTATGAATCTTTGGAAGTAAATAAAATCTCCCAGGTTTTGGATTCTCTGGAATTAAGTATTGTAGTGTTTTTTCATCGATGTGCCCCTTCTCGAACATGTTGTTAAGTTCATATGTTATTTCATCATTATACTGTTTAGTGGGGTCATTGCTTAATTTTAAATAAAAACGGTCATCACTAAGCTGGCGGTCGGCTTCTTTAAGATATGAGCATTTGTCCATTACAACAACAGCACCACCCTTGTCTGCCGGCTTTATGACAGTTTGACGTTTACCTTTTATAACCCTGTTGTTTTCCAGTACCCTTTTCATGCGGTCACCAATCTTTATTGTTATACTTTATAACATTTTCCTTATATAAATGCATTGGGGAAAATATCGACAATTTGTGTGTTTTATTTCTCAAACCAAAAAACGATCTGTTGACCAGTCAACAGTTTTCAGTCTGTTGACCGACACCGATCTGTTGACCACCTGCCTTATTTTGATTGGTTCAAAAATATCACGCCCATATCACATGTTCTCCTGTCGTCTGCATAACCAAATTGGCGACGTGAATTGTATTCAGATGAAATGGAGCGTATTCATTGAACAGGAAAAGGTATAACAAAACAGTTATAGACTGGGTCCTCAAACAACAGCTGTTTTGTTTGACCCTCTGACTAAACTGTTGCACTCACGGATTTCCACTGACTTTGCTTTTTCTATCCCATTCCTAATCAAATGTTTAGGATATTTTCGTTTTTCTAAAAATAAACTAAGCTCTGTTAATCTACGATCACGTGTTGCTATATCAGTCACAATTGTACATATTCTTCTCGCAAGGTTATAAGGAATATTATTTCTGGTATGTTTCGGGTGACACGAGGTAAAAATCAAATATTATTTAGAATCAGTAGGTTTATAATATATATCGGTTTCCAGTATTCCTTCCTTGTTTATAATTAGAATGTCTAGAAATGGTAGTTTTTCTGTGCTATATTCCATCGTGAATTTTATGTTTTCATTCAGTTCATTAATCAGTGTTTTAAATTGGTTTAGATCTTGAATACTTGAATATTCCACAAAATTAAACAATCGTCTAAGTATCGTTTCCAGCATTCTATTAGATAATTTCGAAAATCGGGTCCGAATTTGTCGGCAGCTTTTCGGTTTCAATTTCAATTTCTAAGTACCCCATCACTAAAGTCGCGTAGGTAGGCATACTCATAGCTGTACCTGATTTTTGACGGTAGAATTTTTCATCAAACATTAAAAAGTTATTTCCTAAAATAAATTTCAGTCCTTCAATAACAAGACTTTTATCAATACGTTCCGGTAAATCATTTGCATAGTTGCCTATCCAGTAAGAGACAGCTTCTAATCCATATTCATGGGGAATATTCGTATATAAATTTACCACGTCAAATGCTTCGAGTACTGTGTCTTTCTCAACTGTCGCTGGTAAATGATTCAAAAGGTCTAAATCATCCCGTACAAAGCTTCGAACATGTTTTAGGAGCGGTTTTAAAAGTATGTCTAAGAAATTACTGAGACGGCTTGTTTCACAGACTGGACCTGCTACTATTGGTCTTAATTTTAAGTCCGACGGTTTTGTAATTTGCACATAAATTGTTGTAGAATTTGCACATTGATCACTTATGCATTTGCTTTTGTGAATTTTAGGTAACCCATAGAAATTGCTGGTTTTGCTTTTAAAATTTGTTATATAATCTAGTTCTTTGTCCGTTAAAGATTTGCGATAAAGATGTAAAAGAACCTTCAAATTATTCCTAATCTTATTTTGGTTGTAGTTTTGTACTTCTTCATAGTACTTATTGTCATTCAACATATTAAGAATCAAACCTTTGTAATAAATTAAGTCCATTACAACAACGGCACTTCCTTTGTCGGCCTCTTTAATTACTATATTAGTATTCAATCGCAACTTCTGTGTTTCTTCCCATTGTAATTTAGAAAAATTTGATTTGCTTGATTTTCGCTGTAGATGTATCGGATAGTCTGTTGTAAAGTAACAATAATCATCAAGGCATTTAGTTCTCCCTTTCGGTGGGTTGTAATTACTTTTATTTCTTACCAAAGACTCATCATCATCATCTTTATCTAAAAAGTTTTCGGCTAATCGTCATCTACGACAAAAGTCGGATATGTCATCTTTTATTTCCCTATAGTTCGAAAATTTCGGTGGAAAACAACAGGGTTATAAAAAGTAAACGTCAACCAAAGTCTCTTAAGAAACTTTTAACAAATGCAAAACTACCCAAACATCAGGAAACTCCAACAGTGCGAAAATGCGGAAGACCAAACTGTGGCAATTGTATTTATTTATTAGAAGGATCATCTTTTATTTTCAAAAATGGT